>JASCZW010008938.1:0-46237 GCA_034211315.2 Aedes japonicus
TCTCACATCGAGGGAGACCATTTTCACTGGTAGCGAACTTCCCGCAGCCTCTTGCATGTAGGATTCCAGCCTCTGCCGTCTTCGTGACGGACATGCAGTGGCATCCCCCGTTGACTTTTCCTTGGCGGGAAGCTAACCCTATGTACTTCGACAACCTGTTGAAGTCTCTCCGCGGTGTGGTAGCCAACCAAGTTTATCAAACAATATGCCGAATGGTTCGCCCGAGGGCTTGGGCATAAATCTTTCGGATAAATATTCCATCAGTATACACCTCATGGGAATTTTGTGCAGCTCAGTTGATAATCAGCAAATACATTTTCAAAATTTATTTGAAAACAAGATTATAAGAATGTTTCTTTTACGCTACATATATTTGTTCGAACGTTGAAGCTCAACTTGATTTTCTTATATTTAAAGGGGATATACAGTTAGAATGACCAAAATTCCAATTTTTGTTTTGCATTAAAAAGTTAGTAAATTTCCCGTAGAATACGCTCTGAAACTCCTTTTTCGAAATTCGAACTCCAAGTGTTTCGTTTCATCGTTTTTCAAAACGCCTTCTTCGGCGCGCAGACCAGATGAATTAAAACTTTCAACGCGTTTTTCTCAAAACAGCATCTTCGAAGTTTATGCCGGTGATAACTCGAAAACTGATTATTCGATTAGGATAAAACTTAAAGGATTTCTATTTTAAAGTATTACCTTCTGTATGAATTAAAATTATTGTAATATTTTATTATTAAAATACGGAAAATGGGATAAAATGGCGGAACAAATGTTGGATTTTCTCAAAAAATTATGCCAAAAGTGCAAATTTATTTTTTTACTTATTTTTTCAATTCATCTACTAACTGTAATTATAATTAATGTAATTTTTTTGGGTTAGCAGGTTTCAGACCGAAACTGCGACCAGGAGAACCGGTACCTAGCAAATGTAGCGACTTTTACAACGTACTATAACTGCCGCCATTTTGTTGGAAAAAATTGAAAAAAATGTTTCTATATACTACATGGATACACTTATAGATGTAAAAGTTTCGATTGATTTTAGTTAACACTTCCCCTTGAATTTTTTATTTAAAAATGAGTTTTTCCTTGTTCTAGCTGTATACCCTCTAAGAACTTCATCAGAGCTATAGAAGCCATTTCTCCATTTTCTGTAAGCTTCATTTTAGCTTCCTTCCAGACTGGACGATTTCCCAAATAATCTTTCCGAATGATGTCTGTATATAATCAGTTTATATCTCCTGTAGTGCCATCACTAGAGTTCCCCGGCGTAGAATGCCTTTGACAAGTGTCTTAGTTGAAGATACTACATAACTAGTTCATCTCCAATTGGACGATTTCAGCCTTTTGTCGTTTTACGATTTTTGTTGCCGTCGATGCCTCTCGAGATGCAGAGTGAGTCTGAAAATGGATCTGCTGAGAATAAATATACAGGTAAACTGAGTCGAGTTAGTAGTACGAGACACTGAAAAGTCTGCACATTGTGGACGAAATGGCACATATCTGTCAAGATAAGCAAAGGTTGTTGGAGTTGAAATGGAAAAACTAATTTTTCTTCTCATTTCTTAGTTATGGATATTCCACAAAAAGCTCAAATTCTGTAGGATTCAGTAAAATACAGTTCTTAGAGATACCAGTGACATACCTTTTGCCATTCCGCATTTTTCTATGATTTCGCTCTACGCTTCAATAGGCCGCTCGCGGCCAAATTGGTACTCTCAGCATGTTTCAGGCCCTTGCAGCCGCTGGATTCTGCTCAGACTCAATTATCAGGTCAAACTGCTTCTTGTTTGTGATTTTTGCCTGAAAGATGAAAATGTTTGAATATTAAGCGGAACTTTTCTCAAACTAAATTTAACCTGCTCTATCGTCTTATACGAAGAACGTGCGAATAGTCTCCAAAATCACGGAATGACATCACAAGACCAAAATATCCGATGCCAACTCTATACGTCACTTTTTGCGACTTTCGTCATCACAGTGACTTTGCGAATACATCGACAAATGAACTGGTTCATCGCGGGTGAAGTTTGTCTCTCGGAATAAATTTTGCTAGATGACGTCACTAGTCGAACGTGTGGTTCATCTGATGAATGGATTCACGTGACAGGAGTCAGTGGTTTGTTTGTTTTTCGAATTCAAACGGATGAAATAAACAAACCACGGACTCCTGTCAAGAAATTCATCCGATTCATTTGGCGAGTTATGTTAGGTTGAGTGTAAAACTCAATACAAAACATGGCTGACTCGATTGTTACCTAGTAACGTGACTGTTGTTAGAGTCGACATTTGATGACGATGATTCACATGTCGATAGTCACAGTTTTCAAGTACTTTTTCAAAGAGACTGATCTGAGATCTGATTTTGTAAACAAGGGAGAAGTAAGATTCAAACGTTAACTTTATTGAACCCTAACACTTGCATGCAACCTAGGGCTGTTGGTGCACCCTCAGATTATTTTCCAGAAATCTGTAAAGCTTTGCCGAAGTTGTTGAGAACTGAACATTCAGTAATTCGATTTTACGGATTTCGGTGAAATTTTACCGAAATCCGGTAATTTTTTTACAGATATTCGTAAAATTTTACCGAAATCCGTAAAGCTGATTCGAACGTTCAGCTGTTGAAAGTTCGGTAAAACTTTACAGATTTTAGTCAAAATATCTAAGTGTGTGGAAATAACAATTCCTTAACGTGACGGTGATGCTACTTTCCGTGAAAATGTGAGAGTTCTGAGCAATTCAGGTTGCAATCTTACTTCCCTCTTTGTTTACAAAATCAAATACGTCTCCTTGAAATAGTATTCGAGAATTCCCCTTGTCTGCAAAATTTAAAATTGAGTTAGCCTCTGAGATAAACGAGCTGGTTACTCTCCACCCAGCGCCAGCTCGCAACATTCTCTATGAATTACACTCGAATCGTTTTGCCAAGGTCATCTTGCCCATAAAACATATTTCTTCAACTCCCGTACGAAGCAGGCTTATGGAAATTTCTCATAATAGATCCGCATTTAGCGAAAGTTATAAACTGGCATTAACATTGGAGTCTGTTCCACTTAGGAATAATGTGACAAGGATACAAGGAGGCGGAAAATCTTTCTGCCATTGACACTTTCCATTCGGGAGAAAAAATGCTCTCCCCCTTCCAACCGACCAACCGACCAGGACCCAAATCGATTTATCATTCGGCACCGATTGAAGTGCCCTTCACAGGATTCAAATATTCAACCAGGAACAGGGAAAAACACTGAACCGAAATCATAAATATTTTCCTCGAATCATAATTCCATCCTTCTTCGTCGGGGTGGGTCATTCGCGGCACCACCGAAGACCCGGCCCCGGCCGATGATGAAGTTGATTCGAGGAAAACTGATTGCTATCTATAATTTATTCAGCTTGAGAATCACTCAATCGGTGCTGGAGCCGTTGCCCGTCTACGATGCTAATCTTCCAAAGAATACATTTAATTACAGCACCAGAATCGACCGACCAGCTGCATATTTTAACTGCCCAGGCGAAATCCTGACCGGATTAATGGAATTTCGAAGTTCCTCGCGCTGGAAGGCTGGAATTTCGCCGCCAAAGCAGGGAGAGGACTAAGATCGATTCAATGTTCGAAGCCGGGAGTGAAGGTTGTTATGCAAATGGCGCAGCGACGACCACTTTTGGGTCGGGCCGGAGAGAGTGTTGTAAGGGTTTTTCTGATTATAACGGAGGCATAGCTCAGGACGAGGTTGTTTGTTGATCAGGTGTGGGAGGGAGGGTCGGGGGAAGGGGGAGTCGATTGTGACCTTATGATTAAGGACGACTTTTATTGTGGGAGAAATTAAGCAAATTGTTGCTTTGAGAATGAGATGCGGTTTTTTTTGGTTTGGAAATTATGGTTTTTATTATGAGCTACTTGTTATTCGATTGGAGTTATTGGAAAAGGAAAGATTGTAATTAGTTTGTGGTTGATCGCACCTTAGAGGAGATTACTAGGAAGAAAGCAGATGGGTGGTTTATGGGGACTTGGCAAAGTTCGACGATGATTTATGTTCTGCATGTTCAGAATGGCAATTGAGATGATCTTGGTTCAGTCTAGAGATGCAGAATATAATTCCCAGAATCTTTAGACCTCTGTGTGGAAGTATACATGAATAAATAAAAAATTGATTATGATTGCAGATCAAAAAGTAACAAATACAGGTTGAATCGAAAAGCCTGTTCAAATAACCGATTTGAAATGAAACAACAGTAAGCATGTAAATTGAAAGCTATATAGCAATTACTGCTAAATATAAAATATGTCTTTTTCTTTTCTTTACAAATTGTCTAGTTCTCAAATTTAATTTGAGGCGAATCGATATATTTAATTGGAAAACTCGTCGGAAAAAATTTAGAAACTATTTTATTTTACGGAATTGGCACACACATTTATTTTATAAACTTTCGACTTCTTATCAAAATTTTTTAAACCTTGAAGAAATTGAAGATCTACAAGGCGACTGTACTAAAAAACGAGACACATAAAAATGGTGGAGCAAAAATTCAATTTCTGTCGGATTTTATTCAAACTTTCAGGAACTAAACAACAACATCAAGGTTAGGTTTCGACTTCATTTGTTTATTGGATTGCCTCTCCATGATCGAATGTCCGCACTTTGCCCTTTACTTCACTCATAAGGTTGTGGGCAATAGTGGGCCGACTTTCTTTTTATTCCTTTACCCACTGTTTTTTCCAAGACAGCTAGTTTTTGAATATTTTGGGTGTTTCTCGAAGTTTGGCCTAATTGGCCTTCATGAAATATTTACCCAAAATCTCTCAACCGGACGAAGCTCCAGTGAATTCGGTGAGTTAAAGTCTTTTGATACAAAACCACCATCCTTTCCTTCACTGGATCTGCTGTCTTCGGTTTTCTACCGCAGCTTGATCGCCATTGGGTCGTCTGGGTCTCTTCAAATGACTTCCACTTCCCTGAACACCATAAAATGAATCCTAGGTGTCATCCGATCCATCTGTGGGAAGCAGCCGGATTTTCCAGGACAGCGTACATAATTTTTTGGCGGATCTGATCGTATTCAGATGCAATGTCAAAATATTTGATAGATTATGATGAAATTTCGCGTAAACATTACAATCTTAGCTAGTTTAGGACGAAATTTCTTAATTTTTTACTCACACGAAAAAAAAACTACAAGTTAATCATTGTGTCTCATTTTTTTCGAGTACAGTCTCTTAAAAAGCTATTATTTGGAATTATTACTTCACTCGACTTAATTTCCTTTACCAAATGTTCGCACCGTTTTTTAAGTTCTTCCTGTAAGTTTTTGACGTAGCACTACGTCTTTGTTCTCAAAACTGGAGTACAATTTTTTTTAAATGTCGCGAACGTCACGAAAAGTCGTCAGATTATCTTAGTCAATTCTCAAAAAATATTTCAAAATGTGCATATGCATACGCATTATTAAATTGTTGCTGATAAACGTAAAGTATTTTTGTATCTATCTGGGATGCTCTAGGTCATTAAAAATGCACTTGAATTCATAACTTCAGTTCTTCAGTTGTTACTATAGCTTTTAAGAGTGTACAAAGTAACGCTAAGTATTCAACCATTTCAGTGAATATTTTTAAACGTAAACCAACATAAAGAAATAAACTGGGATGATAAGGGTCATCCAAACTATTCTTCAGTTCAGAACTTAAGATCTACAGTTGTAACAGTAGCTTTTTTGGCTTCATAAGGTGACTGTATGTTTTCAAACATATTTAAGAAATCTATTGTCAACAGTCAATATTTTAAAACTATCTGTTCCTCTTGGTTATTCAAACTGTCCTGGCGTTCAGAACAAAAGATTTACAATTGTAACAGGAGTTCTTAGGCAATACGAAGTTACAATTATTATGCAAACATATTCAATTAATATTCCTAAAGGGTAACAAACATTATAAAGCAATATGACATGTTAAGATCAGAACATAAGGCCGAAAGTTGTAACAAAAGCTTCTGGGCTATGCAAAGCTACGCTGTATATTGAAACATATTCATTGAATATCTTGGTAGATCAACAGACAGATATGAGATAATTCCTAGGTTATCCAAACTATCCTGAAATTAAAACTGAAAATCTGCAGCTATAACTGTAGATTTCTGCACAAAACAAAGTTACAATATGTATTCGACCAATTTATGTGAGTCTTTTGGAAGGTACACAGATGTAATGAAATATCTTGCAATGGTCTTGGTCGCCTAAATGCTCTTGAGTTCATAAATAAGAATCTACAGTCACAACATCAGATTTATTACCTATGAAAGGTGACGATATGCATTCATATACATTCAGTGAATCTTCTCTAAGGTCATCAGTCATTAACAGATTATTTTGGGATGTTCAAGTTCATAAAACTTGACATAAGTTCAGAACTTAAGATATACAGTAGTACCTGTAGCCTCTTGGATTATACAAAACTACGCTAGCTATTCAAACATATTCAATGAACATTCTAAAACATCCACAGACATCATATGATAATCATGTTAGTTTTAGGTCAATTAAAAAACATAAGGTCTACAACTGTAACAGTCGCTATGATAGGCTATACAAAGTTAAGTTAATATGTTTGACATGAATGTCTCATGATTATCTTATAATGCCTGCCTCCGAAGGCAAATCCGCCAAATTCACCAGAGCTTCGTCCAATACAGAAACATTCAGCGATTATTAAGAGCAAGCTGCGGGAAACAGGAAGTTCTTCAAAGCATACCGTTAAGTCCACGGTGCGTACAGAGAAGGCAAACCTAGGAGCCTAGAAAAGGAGGATAAATAAACCAACTTTGCAAAAACATAGCATATAATATCCAAGGAAGTTTCAAAAATATCCGACTTGAATTGAATTTTCGGTGATCATTTTCGTCTGTTGCATTTTTTTCGAGAACAGTCTATAGATCCAGCTTGCGAGTCCATCCGTACGACGGTACTCAATAATTCAATCCACATTGAAACCCGTCATCCTAATTAACGGAATTTTAAAACTTATTAAATCATGAACTACAGGTCTTTTTGTACGTACCAATTTACTTTTAGTCAGCCTTTATCCTACCACGCGTTCAAAGTAACTTGTCAACCATGCGTCCCCATCAATATAAAGTAACTTTAAAAAGTTAATTTAGCCTTTTGAGAGCTAAGGGAAGAGTCATAAACCACGTTTTCTCATATTTGGGATTTTCAGCCACATTTTGTTTCTGATTTTTAAGGAGCATGTGTTCTGGCCAGATAAGTTATGTACAAATTCTTAACTTTTAAGAAAAAAATACAAAAACGAGAGCAATCTAGAGAGGAGGTTTCCAGAACGTTAAAACCATGAGAAACTTTCATAATAAATTATGTCATGAATATCGAAATGTGAGTATGTTTTGATATAATTGTCTAAAAAGTGTATTTTATTACCTTTCATTTGCATATAAATTTGTTGAAATCGGCCCAGTGGTTTGACCAAATCTAGACAAAATCGTCAAAAGGTCGAAAGTAACAATTGTAAACAATGACATAAAACGTATATTTCCTTGAAATTCCAGGTTGCTAACATCTTCATCTACTACTGACGGGAAGGTAATAACTCCCTGTATCTGTTTCTGACGATATTTTATCTGTGGGAGCAAACAGATCCCAGAATAATACGCTAGAAATAATTGTTTACAAAAGTTACCTTCGATCGTTTGACTATGTTGTCCAGAAATATACTATATGAACAGTATAAGTCACTTCATGTTTCAACATAAACATGTTAGTGCTGTCAATAGAACCATCTGGTGATAAGAAAGGCAATCGAAATATGTTTTACCTTTCAATTTGGTTAGTTCATTCTACCGTGTATCCACGGTAAAACGAATATACTTTGTTTATGAGTATTGTTTGCTCACACAGAGAAAAGTTTGATGGTCAATTTTACCATAATTGGAGATTCGGATGACGAGGGCAACATAATGATTTTCAACAGCCTATAATCATGGTCAAAATGATCATTCAAAATAGTTGATTCAAAATTTACTATGATGTCAGAAAAGTCGCTGGAACCTTGATCATAAGTCAATATGTGATGATGAAAAAATGGTTCCGAATGTTTTTATGATAACTGTAACCATTACATGCAATAGTCATCTTGACCATGATTTGATTGCGGGTGCAAGCATATAAATTTTTCTCACAATAACGCAGATATGTCAAAATGGGCTTTTTCTACACCTAGTAAAGTTTAGGACTCTCTAGAAACCTTCTTGTTGTCAGAACAAATACGCTCAATACACTGTAGACGTGTAATGTACTGTATTTGCGGTACTTATTTTAATTCTTGCATTGGATTCGGAAACGGTGAATGTCACATCGCAATCATAGCGAAAGTGAATTAGTTCCGCCAACATAAATCAAAAACATTACCTTGTCTGAGCTGCTTAACAATGGAAGTGACTAACACCAGATTGACATGTATGATTTAAATTCGGTTACGTTTCCGATGTCGTTGTGTTAGTACCAAGGAATCAATTTTTCTTTAAAAACCATGAAAAACTAGCAACAAAAGAGCAGGTCGATGTATTTTTCCCAACCATTTCTCCGCAATGAAATGTTGCGAATGAATTTGTAGGCAACTAAGATCCAAAAAATATTATGGTTTTTTTCAGTGCGTGAATAGAGGATCATTTTCAGGCTAAATCTAACTGGATCAAAGTATCTTTACTTCGTAATATTTGAAAATCATTCAATGGTAATCAAACATAGTAATTGCAAGCCGTAAATCTCGCTTTCTTTCCAACAGACGATCTTTTACCTATCCTGTTGCAGCAAACCATAGTTGCGTGTTGCTTTTGTCATGGCATTTGCAGTTAGCAACAAGTCAGAGTGCTGTGCGGAGAGTTGTTTGGAAATCGTTTCCTTAGCTTAACAATGTGTGATTTGTTTCAATTTGTCTGTTGAGCGCTTTCAGAATATTACGCTAGGTATAACAAAAGCTGGATAGTTAAGATTGAGCGTGTACATTTAGAAGTTGTCACTATAGTCCCTAATATAGAGTCACGCAAAGAGTGAAACCAAATCTACCTATCGGAGCTACCTATCGAGCACCCCATCTGAATTATACATGCACGCAAAATGAGAACTAATCGAAATAAGTGTCGCATGTTCCTCTTGTCGTGACTCTTTCTAGGGACTCTAGTTGTCACGTATCTCAATTATGGAGCCACATGCGCAAAAAAAGGGCTGCTTAAAAAATATGTGAAGTGACTTATATTGTTAGGGCATCTCCAGGAGTGTATGGTCGTTACAAAATAGAACTGGATTTATAACACAGGCAACTTCAGCAAGGCGTTCTAGTTGGATAATTTCGAACAGTTTCATGTTAAAATTTAAAACTGGAATACTACGTTGTTCTATTTTTGTTCAAATTTGAAACGCGTTTCATCCAAGTTAAATATTTTTTGTCATTGTGGTAGTGTCTACACGGTAAGATAAGATTACCAAAATAAGGTTTTCATTTTGCCGAAAATTAGGTTTTGGTAGAAAAACCTAAAGTATCGGTATAGTTTACCGAAACAAAACGTTTGATTTTACTTATTTTTTCAGTAAGTGGATTTACAGATTTTATCGTTATATTTCATCTAAATTTGGTTAAAAATGCTCTCAATGAACTACATGCAAGCAATTTCGGTAAAAAGTACCCAAGTAACCACGAGGCTGTAATAGCATGCATATATACACACAAAAAAGGAATATTGTTTTATTGAAAGTTTTGCACTTTACTTCTAAAAATTAGTTATTTTTCATTAAATTAAAAGGAAAATTATCTACTACGAAAATTATGTTTTTGATTTGAAAGTGTATTTTTTTGGTTCAGTGTGTAAATTTAAAGCTTCGGCAAAGGTTTGGTGCAATCAGTCGTGATGAAATTTTCCGGGTGCGTAAAATCTGTTCAACGCCTGAACAAAATCAGTGCATCGTCCACAGACAAACATAATATGGCACTGGAACTGTTCAAGACGAACCACAAAGAGGAGTTTAAATTCCTCAAGTGTTATGAGGTGCTGAAGCAGTATCCGAAATTTATGAACGCCGAGATGAACGTATCAGAATCACCTGTAATGGAGGCACGTTGCAGTAGCCAAAGTCCTTCGGGTAATTTATTTGTTTAATTTTGACGAGTTTTTATTATTTACCTTCTATATATTGCCGTTCTACGCAGTTATGCATAGAACGGCACTAGAGGAAAAGCACTCATATTAGAGATTATCTAAAATCTCAACAGCTGAACGTTCGGTAATTCGATTTACCGGATTTCGGTGAAATTTCACAAACTTGCGGTGAATTTGAAAATATATGTCAAAATGTAACAATCTACCAGATTACTGTAAAACAATCTAAGTGTGCACAGAACTAGATGTCCTTGGAACTTCCGAAAAGTCCGTGGAGCTTTCGAGAAATCCGTAGAACTTTTGAGATATCCGTAGAACTTACGAGCAATTCGTAGATCTTCCGAGAGGTTCGCACAACTTTCCAAGAGTTCGTAGAATTTCCGAGAAGTCCGTAGAGCAGCCGGAAAGACCACAGAACTCCCGAGATGTAGTTAAAACTTCTGAAGTCTTCTGAGATGTTCGTAGAATATACGAGAACTTCCAAGATGTCCGTTGATCATCCGAGATGTCCTAGAACATGTCCGCAAAACTTTTGAAATGTTCATATAACTTCCGAGAAGGCCGTAGAATTCCGTAAAGAGCCACAGAACTTCCGAATAGTCCGTAGAACTCCGAAAATGCACACAGAATTGTTGAGAAGTCTGCAGAACTTCCGAGAAGTCTGTAGAGCTCCCGACAAATCCGTAAAACTTCAGAAAAGACCACAGAACTTCCGAGATGCCCGTAGAGCTACTTAAAGGTCTTGCAAGATGTCCGTAGAATATTCAAGGATTTTCGAGGTGTCCATTGATCATCCGACATGTCACAGAACTATTGATATGTCAATATAACTTCCAAGAAGGCCGTAGAGTCCCCGAGATATTTACAGAATTTCTGAAAAGTCCGTAGAACTCCCGAAATGCACTCATATTTTTTAAAAAGTCTGCAGAACCTCCGAGAAGTCTGTTGAGCTCCCGACAAATCTTACGAGAAATCTGTAGAACTATCGGAAAATTCATAGGACTTCCGAAAAATCCACGGAAATTCCGAGAAGTCTTCAGAACTTCCGAAAACCCCAGTTCAAACATCCATATATTTTCCATATATTTCTACAATTGTGTGGCAGAATTCCTCGTGTTTCGTTCGCTTCGGGGAATCGCGATTTGAATATAATCATCAGTGGCATCTGAAGCAGTTTCGTGAGTAGTTGGCGTATTGCTGCAGCGCATTTCTGCATAGCGCTCAATCCCGGTTTTCCAGCAGCATTACATTTTAAACGGAAGTAATCATTACGTGCAGTCACTCCTTCTAGCACGCGCAAAAACATGGCCTTTGGCTTCCGGAATCTTCGTTCGAACAAATGATTGCCAAATAGTCTTAAAAATTTCATAACGTTGAACTTATAAACGATACCATGGAATTTTATAAGGCTGACTTATGAATGGATTTTGTTTCACTCGACGTACAACAACAACGCCTTTAAGCTTTCCTTATTACAAGTGTTGATATATACTAGTAGGCAAGTCACTGGACCCATAACCTCAATGTTCAATGTTTGAATCCAGGTTGCTCCATATTTCTATTTTTTCGACATCATCATATTTCATAAGATAAGTTTATAAAATTCATCCTGATTTCTTATAGCAAATAATCATAATGCAATCTTATGGATATCGAAAGCTAATTTCGCTGAGTGTAGATGTCGGTGAGAAATAGTGGTCGATTATCATCTGGTGCCCCAACTCAAAGTTCCGTGGAACATAACGACGACCTGGTAATGAGCCTAGCTGCTTCTAGGCTTCTTCGCAGTTTTCTATGCGACGGAAAAAAATCTCGAATTCGACAATAGCTATGGAGGATTCTAGAAATAGAAATTCTAGAAATTCATCATGGAGGATTCGTTCTCTCTGTTTAGATGAATTAGTTGAGTTACACCTTAACAGAAAATTTTCATTTACTTGCCCTAAACCAGCTGAAAAGTTAAATCCAAATCCGTCGTATCTTCAAAAATCTCTGGTGATAAATTCGTACCATTCGTCAGTCATTTTCAATGTCTTTTCCTATTTCGTGAAAAATTAAAATATATTTATCATCACATTTAGTTTAACCTGTATGTTTACTTTAAGTTTTTTTTTTATATGTGTATGTGTGTGTGTTTTTTTTTATTTTTCTAAAAATGTTCAAGTCAAAAGAAATAAATTGTATAGTTATAAGTGTTTAGATAATTTAGAATTTAAATTTAATATGTTATGTAAACCATACTTTAAATTCCCACCCTCTTTCCCATCCGTAATTTGTAGTTCCTATTAATCTCGAGACCGCCGCGAGTAATCGGCTCTTCCCTCCTAACTTTAGTTTTAAGATAAATGATGTATAAAAGTATGAAAATTTGGCTCTGTAAAGTTAATTCCATTGAGCCTGTACAAATAAATGATTATTAAAAAAAAAATCAATTATACACACACATTCAAGTCTTTAGGTTTCGAACAACATTTGGAACTGCTGCTGAAGAGAGGGTATGTTTGTTATATGTTTTCCCAAGAAAAATATTTATAACTGACGTATAAAATGAATCTAAAACTACAACACGCCTGGAGATGCTCTTAATATAGTATATTTGGGTTTGATTTTACTGAAGAAGATTTGGTTACGTGATCAGGTGAAAGTTACGTGAAATTTCACGTGGAAATAATGTGACGATTTTTTTTGAGTGTATATTAAATGATTCCAATATTTCCAATCCGCTCAACCAATCGTAATGTTTTGTTATAAAGTAGGCGGAATATTATTATTTAAGATAACTCAATGCAGACGTCTTCCACAGCAAGATGCTTAGAACTGATTCGAAAGATTGGATGCGCTACCTCCCCTCATTTTCCCCTTGTTCACCCTTTAGTATAAAATCCCTTGTTCTATATCCCTCCCCAACTGCAATGCCTTCATTCACTTGTAAAATTGTCACAATTATCGCCCCAGACGACAAATGCCATTTGCGCTCCGAAACGAAAAACTAGTCCCATTAAACTGATTTCACTCTGCTTTAGACATGATTTTCATTAAAATTTTAACTACCACCCCTTCGCCATCGCAGAAGGCTGTCAAATGGGCAACATATGAGAGCGAGCTCCCTGATTCATGTGTTGCTGGATCCAAGCCGCGACTGTTGCCATTATCGTAAACAAACAAACATTCCCCGTTTTTCGCTCGGTTGGTGACGAAGAAGCTTCTTTATTTATTTTCATTTTTCATTTTTTTCTTCTTCCACGAGCTGAAGAACTCGAAGTTGTAAAACATTACGGCAAATTAAGTTACCCCTTTTCGGCATCGCTTCGCATCAATTCTCCACGGGGGTGGCTGTCGAAGCTGTCAGACTTGAGATTTTCTCTCGCTCTAGTAGGCGAACGGCTGCGCTAAAGCATAACAGCATAATATAAATAAACACAAACTAGTTAATGCGCTATTCATGAGCTCATTTGGCGTGTGGCATTTTGAGGTTCTGTGAATTTTCCGCTGCAATTCTCCTCCCCTCCTGCGGAGGACTGTGAGTGCATATTTGGAGGTAAAATAGAGTGCAATTTTAGTCGTCTCAAAGCGCGCTTCGGTATGGAACAAGCGCTTCGGAACAAGACAACAACACGGAGCGGCAGCTCAGAACATTGACGACGAGGACGGGAAAAAAGTGCTGTTTTAGTTTTTTTTCATGCTGCTGGATGGAACGGAGTATTTTCATGAAGTCGAGCCGCTGTTGCAACAGTCGTCGTCGTCGTCGTCGTCGTCGTCGTCAGTGGGAACCATGCAGCAACGGCACGTCGTCGTTCGTCGACTCATAAAATAGCATCATTACGGAAAGCACATTAGTGTCCTCTTTCGGAATGGAAAACATCCAGGACTAACTGGGTGACGGACGACGAGGTTAAGAAATGGGAGACCGCGGGAGACCTCCGGAAAATTGGGGATTGATGGATGCTTTTTTCCGGGGTTCTCGCTTTGATGACGGGTGGCGCGAAGTAAATTTATTACAGCATAGTTGAAGAGATTGAAGTTCTGGTTTCTGACGACTTGGCGACAGCAACAAGTTAAACTAATCCTGGTGAAAAAATTCAAACATGACTTCCACCAAGTCAACCGCTTACAACCATCAAGTTTAAAGCCAACGGAAACTCAAACATGGATGTGTGTGTTATTTCGAACCGACTTCCCATTTCAAGCAGACAACTTTAACAGTTCTTCGGTACCGCTCATTAGGCAACTGCTCCAGAGTTTCCCGGGCAAGAGAGAGAGAGAGAGAGAGAGAGAGTGCTGACAAGTCAAATAACGCCCAAAGACCGAACCGACAGCCGAAGAAATCCAACGCAGTGCTATCGCAGAAGTTCCTACCAGTGGCACACTGGCAAATTGCAACTTTATCTGCTCTTGAGCACTCCCACTTCTATTCATGCCCTCCCCACAGGAGAAGGAGAGAATATCGGCAGCTGGCGAAAAGAATAAATTGGATCGTTAAAGTTAAATGATCCTGAAATTTGCTTTCGTCCCATCTTGATCCTTCCGCACTCGCCGCCACACACCGACGTTCGGGATTGAACTTTCGAACATGCACACTGCCCGGATTTGGGCCAATCAGAGACTTTTCCCACGTGAGATGCCGAAAAAGCGGAGCTTCTTAATCGACAAGGTAGAGTGCGGCCAGAGCATCCCGAAGTAGGTAATCTGTGAATTTAAACTAATTACTTCCTTGGTTCGATTTGATTCTGCTATCAGAATGGACCTCGCCTTTTGCCAGGGTCAGACCCAAGTAATTTAAAGCCAGTCCAACTTTCCCCTTAAATGGTTCCCGAGGGGGGAATATCGTTCGCTCCACATAATAGGATCAAAGCAGGGTGGGAGGCCCGGGAAGCAATCCAATAATCTGTTTTGTTTCGGTCAGGGCAAAGGAATAAATTTCTTTCAATTGCAAAACTTCATAACTTTACAACCCGAAGAGCCCAGCGCTCTGGGCTCGGTCGGTCATGCGAGGGTGAATCCCGACTTCTGGTCCAGAAGTGGTTCTGGGGCGAGATTAATAGTGGCACCATATCCTTCGCTCATCGTCGTCGTCTTTGTTGGCTAGACCCGTTCGGTGATCCGTATCAATTTGCCTCATGTTTTCTTTGCAAACATCGAAGTTTTTGCCTGCTCGCTGGGTCGAAGGAACGCATATCACCGAACCGACCATGGCCGGGTCGAACCGGTTGAGTGCGGTGGTTCCAGAAGGATTAAGTTTAAAGATATATATATTTCAGGGGGAAGTTTGTTGGATAACAGTACCGAATTGCGTGCATGTGTGTGTGTTTGTGTGTTGAGGGATATTCATCATCGGATCCTCTCAAGATGGAAAACAAAAACGACGTTCCGACAGAGCTGGGTGGGGCGGCCGGGCGAGTAACTTTCCGTGTTGTAAGTTTTTGACATTTCATCTTTTTCGATGCGGAGGATCTCAGGGCAGAAATCTTTCCTGGCTGGGTGATAAGCAACACAGTGGTTTTTTCTTCCTCAGATAAGTTTGGGACTTTTGCGAGCAACTATTTTGATGTATGTTTTTGATACACGTAGCCATAACTCTTTGGGAGCCGGTCTTTGTGGTTGCGAGGGTTGCTTTCGAAAACAAAGCGAAAAAGTTTTACTTCGGTAAGGATTTCGATGGATTTTATGGAGTGATATCAAAGAAAATTAAGATTGACGGTAGTCAATCACTGCAGGCAGGCAAAGTGCATCGCTTTGAAGGGTAGATTGGAAGTTCGTTCGTGAAAGCATCAGTTATGAAATTATTTGACTTGTATTTGCCATCAGCTGAATTCTGAACAAAAATTTAATTGAAGAGTAGAAAATTTATGCTCGGAATTCAGCTGCAGTATGCAGTTCATATTTGTAAAAGTTTAATTGATCTTTATGAAAAACAAAGGGTACTCCGATCAAAATTTGGTCAAACAGTAATAAGTTTTTATTAATAAGCCAAATTCTTTCTCTTTTCAAGTTCAGTTAATACAGAATACAGAAGGAATATTCAGCTAAGCTTTCTTTTTACCGAATGCGAATTGACGGGTCTTTTGTTAAACACCAGCCATTAGATTTCGTACAGTCTCCTTGTCCACTTTATTTGCTGCAGAACGCCAGTTTGCCTTGTACTGTTTCTCGCTCCCAACAGCTTTTTAGTCTTCTTAAGGTTCCGCTTGACGATGGCCCAATATTGTTCGATTGGGCGGAGCTTTTGCGTGTTGGGAGGGTTCTTGGGCACCACTTGAACGTTGTTGGCAGTATACCACTCCATGGCATTTTTTCCGTAATGGCAAAATGCCAAATCCGGTCGAACAATTGTGTCGCTTCACGTTTTTGTAGGCACTCTAAATTTCCTCAGATAAATTTCCTGGTTGACAGTTCCGGTCGCTATGTAAACGTTGCTCTTCAAGCCACAGGTACAGATGACCTGCCACACCAGATGTTTCTTCGCGAACTTTGACAGTTTAATGTGCTTGAAAATATCTGCCACCTTTCCCCGTCCGGTTGCCGTATACAATTCCTGTCCAGGAATCTGTTTAAAGTCTGCCTTGACGTTAGTTTCATCGTCCACGCAATCAAACTTCGTTTGCATCGTCGTGTACAACTTTCGCGATCGTGCTCTGGCCGACGTGTTTTGTTTATCGTCGCGATTTGAAGTCACCACTTTCTTATGAGTCGACAGTCCAGCTATATGCACGGTTGAAGACGCCACTCCCAGCTTCTTTGCGCTATCTCCGACGGAAAGGTTGGGGTTACGCTCGAAAAAGCGGGCAGCTCTTTTTGTCGTCGCTGTGGCCTCCGACTTTCGATTTTCCCCCGATCCAGCATTCCTGGCTGTCGACAAACGTTCATCGAACACGTCAAATACATTGACAATAGTTGATTTAGCGACATTCCACAATTTCGCCAACTTGGCGTGAGAGTAGTTTGGATTTTCACCATGCATGTGCAAAATTTTGATGCGTTGCTTCTCTTCCTTCGATGACATTTTGATAACTGAAGTGCTAATCTCAAAATCAAAATAGAGGCATCATGCTACACGCACACATCTTCAAAATATGCAAAAAATTTTTGATGCACGATAAAAGGAAATGCGTCAAGTTTAATTCAACCAAATTTCGATCGCAACACCCTTTAGAAAACTGTTATTGTAAAAATAGCAAAATTTAAACTTAAACATCACTCGTTAACTTTCAAAAATAGAAAATAAATAAACCAGAACAATATTTCAAACTTTCGCTTGTAAACGTGATCAAATTCCTTTAAATTCCACTACTTCTTCTTATTTAGCATTTCAAGCTTATTGCTTGATCTCAACTTAATGTAACAAATTCACTTCCACAGAGCTTTCGATGCCAGGTACCATTTTTGCATAAGTATAATTATGTGGCAAGTACAATCATACCCTATGCCCAGGGAATCGAGAAATCTCATCAAATGGCTCATGTGCTGAACAAACTGCTTAAAACCCGTCCCGTCCCGTTCCGTACCCTACGACAAATTTAAAACGCAAATCAAATTAGCTCAAAACACCAAACTAGTTTTCTACTCTCTGTCAATACGCATTAATCGTGCATTTTTACAGATATCTGTAAAATTTCAGCTGTTGAGAATTCGTTAAAACGTTACAGATTTCTGTAAAAAATATCTAAGTGTGTACATATAAATCAAAGCGCAAGCTGCCAGCCGTGCTGAGACCGAGTCGTCAAAAATATCGCTGCCAAGAAATATTTTTTTACAAGCCCGGTAAGAGCACGAACACGGCCCGGTGAGATAACGTGAACGGTCGCATACAGCACTCAAACAATGAATTCGTAGCATAACTCGGCCGTCACCCGACCGGGCTTCGTACCGGCCTAGAATGAACACCCCTAAATGCAATGGCAGAGATCAGACGTTCATAAAACGATCGCAAAGAAGAGCAGTCCACGAAAAACTAACGAAGCCAGCAGAGCCTACCCCGCAATATTCTTCTCAGAAACAAGCAGCACCCAAGGCCGCTCTTCTGTCGCTAGCTGTGCAGCCACCGACTGAAGTCAACAAAGCAACCGGAGAAACCACACAGTTTAAATCTAACCAGCCGCCATCAGCCGCAGTTTTGGAAAACATCGACTCAAATCAGATGGATGTTTTTGATATGTCGACTTGTCAATGCCAGCAACATTTACTCAAATTTAAGTGACTCCACTTTTGACGAAAGTGAGTCGAAAATGACTCAAAACTGAGTTGAAACGGCTGGCCGTGTACTTCCCAGGTGAGAGTTTCTCTCGTTGAAGTGAGTCAGCATGCAGCGTTTAATTTCACGCTCAAAACTCCTTCTCTTCGTATTACTATCCTTTTTCACACAGAAAGTTACTAATTTTCGTAAAAGTTGATCTACTCAATTTTTGACTAGATCCACTTTTACGAAAATTGAGTAACTTTTCTGTGTGAAAAAAGGGATAATAATACGAAAGAAAGCGATGGAGTTTTGAGCGTGTAGGAACTTTTTCAATAGAGCGAATCTAACAATGAGGGATTCTCTTCTCTCTCGCTCTCTTTCATTTATTACAGCGCCATTATAAAACATTCGAGGGATGTTTTAGTACAGATCGAAACACAACAATGGTAGTTAGCATACTCTACAAATAGTAGAGTGAAAATGTAAAGGTGATTGGAATATGAAAGAGATTGAAAGTAATCAAAGAGAGTCCTCCATGATAGATTTGCCTTAATGAAAAAGTTCCTAGAATTGTTCTGATCGATAAGAAGTCTGTTAAGATACTATAGAGTCCTGTTCATAAACCACGTAGGATCATTTTGGAAAAACTCAGACCCCCCTTCCCTTGTGGCTTTTCTCCATATTTTTTTCTTTACATTTTTAAAGAGCTAAGGCTTTGGTCAGATCCCCTTCCTCAGAAAAGTCTACGTGGTTTGTGAATAGCTCCTAGCAAGCAAGACCCCTTTTCACGATAATGATGGTTAGTCTTTGAAGAAAATTGTTCAAAAAATCCAAGAAAAATTCTAGTTTTTGATGGCAGTGTTACCAAAAAGTCTATCCTGTATTTAAGAAAATAAATTACACGTATCGACAAATGAATATGATTTGAAAACACAAATCTCCCGTATTTTTTAAATTATTAATTACTTGTTACTTCAAGGCCTATTGAGCCGTTTTTTAGATGCAGCCTTTGAGGCAATAAAGTCCATATTTTTGAGTTTTTTTTTAAATAAACTCAGATATTTTGTCTGTATCGTTGAAATTAGTATATTTATTACAATATGCTAGATGGTTCGACAAAAAAATTCTCAGTAATTGCAGTTTTACTGTATATAACAAATCAGATCCTACATTTATATGCTATAAATTGTTCAAAATTAAGGTTTCTGTTAAGTTTAATTTCAGGTAACTGTGGTTATACAAATACGTAGAGTTTCTATTATATTGAATCCAGCTCGTTTTATAGATTTTCCTTTACGGTTGATGCCACGTAGTAGGCCTGATTGCTTTGACGCGTGTTGTATGTCATTGATGTGCTGCAAGCATCAATATTAAAAGACAATAATAAAATTCAACGTCATCTAGCCCAGTTGTTTCCAAGATGCTTTCTCGTACTGGTTTCGTTTGTATTGTATTAGATTAGAATAGATCAGTGACCAACCAGTGGATGTCCAGTTGAACCAGTGGAACCTATGAGATCCACTACATAGGGTGGTGGACATTTTAGATGTACTATTCTCATATATCATTTCAGGTCATCCATGGAGTTCCAAGTTTTTGGGTATATTTTTTAAATCGTGGCTTTAATACACTGTCCAAACTTCCATGTTCATAGTATATACGCGAAAACTTCTACAATTACAGCAGGACAACAATCTGCAGATATGTGTAATAGTTGATATCATTTTAAATTACAGCTTCCCTTCAATATGTTTTATATACTTCTCTATATGACATTGCATTTTTATTTTTATTATTATCAATATCATAATTCTCATTTCTCGGATTTTCAAGATTCATTTTGATATTATTTTATTACTTTTACCTCGGAGCGTATGGTACGGTATGTCCACGCATCCTTCCTCCCCTGTGGATTCACAAAATGCGTTGTGGTTCAAATCTATTCATTTGAATCCAACTCATTTTACAGAATCATCTTTTGCGGTTAATGCAACGCAGTAGGCCTGGCCGCTTTGACGCTTGTATCATGTCATTGATATGCTGCAAGCATCAATATTGACAAAAAAAATAATTGGACGTTATCTAACCCAATTATTTCCAGGATGCTTTTCCGTACTGGCTGCGTTTGTATTAGATTAGATTAGATAAGATTAGATTACAATATGCTAGATGGTTCTTCTATAAAATTCTCCAAATAATCTGTGAGAGTTTTTGGAGGCAATAAAGGATTCTACTGTGGTTTTGGACCCCAACATCTAAATCACTTAATTGTTTAAAGAGTGTTCCAAATTGGTTTCGTTGCAAATGTCAAAAACATTACGGCTTCGGCACACTAAAGATATTTTTCGCAATCGACTACCCCGAAATCCAGCCATCAGCACTCCTAATGGCATGTTAACGTTCACATTTCAAGCTGAAACTCAGTGTTTTCATCCCAGGATACCGGATTGTGCGACTTGATCGTAGTGACTCTAGTGAAGGAGGAGCTGTGATAACACTGCGCTACAACATCAACTGCCATTTACTTCCGAATTTTCAGCTGCAGTCTATCGACGCCATCGGAGTCGAAGTCGAAACTACCGTCGGCCCTCTCACCATCATCGCGGCCTATTGTCCCAAGCAAGCCAGCACCGCTAACGGAACAACAACGGTCCTACGGAACGACATTCGCAAGCTAACTCGGAGGCAGGGACAGTTTATCATCGCCGGTGACCTAAATGCGAAACACGAAACCTGGGGAAACACCCGATGAAACCGGAACGAAACAATTCTGCCGGAAGACCTTGATGAGGCCATTACACTGTCCTGGGCCCGGATACTCCCGAGTGAGCAAATCCGGAGTCCATTCGACAATCAACATCTTCCTCACCAACATGGGAAACAACATCGCCCAGCCGATCGTACGCCAGGAGCTCTGCCTCGGACCACTATCCGGTGGTGGCCAAAGTTGGCCCTCGGTCAACCGGCATCGAATTACCAGACGGAACTACCATCGCGCCAGTTGGGAGAGGTTCCGACAACATGTCGACGATATCGTCGACTTCAACATGCACCTTGATTCGGTTGATGACATCGAACGGCAGCTGCAGAGCATCGAGCAAGCAATCTCCCAGGCCCGGTAGCAACATGTACCGGTGATTGATCAAGTGGCAGCTCTGTACCCATTGATAGATGATACAATTGCGGAACGCCATCCGAAGGCAATACCAGCGAACTGGTTTGTCAACGCTTAAAAGTCACTGTGATCGAGTGACAAAAAATATTAAGGCCAGAATGGTAGACCTTAAGAATAAAAATGTTGCCGGCAAGATTCGCTATCTCCCAGATTGTACAAAGCCGTTCTGGAAGTTGACAAAATTTTGAAAACTAGCCAAGGCCCGTTCCACCGTTGATTCCATTCGACAGTAATGGCTCTAAAGATCGCTTGATAACTCCTGCAGAACAGGCTACTGAGATAAGTCAACACTTCATCAGCTCCCACAATCTCGGACAAAACATTGTCAATCCACACGAAGCTGCCCTTGGCGCGCTTCTTACTAACGTCCATTTAAGCCCCAACGACTTTACAGAGGAGTTGAAGATCTCAGCAGACGAATTGTTGACTTATATCATAGGCTTAAAAAACATCAAGGCCCCAGGTTTCGATAACATCATGAACTTGGAGTTCAAGTAATTGAGCCCCCAGTTCTATAAAAATCTGGCGATGGTTTTCAACCAATGCCTGTGACTTAGCTACGTCCACTCTTGTTGGAAGTCAGCTAAAGTTATCCCAATCCAGAAACCAGGGAAAGATTCCTTTGTGTTCCAAGAGCTATAGGCCCATCAGCCTTCTCTTAGGATTATCCAAGCTGTTTGAGAAAGCGAACTACCGTCGGCTTCTTTCACCTGCCGACGAGCTGATTCCGACGTGGTCGTTCAACAGTGCTCCAACTTAATCGAGTCATTAACATCCTAAAGCGGAACAAGTCTGTTGCGAAATCATCTGAAATGGTACTTCTCGATATCGAGAAGCCCTTCGATAACGTGTGGCCTGGTGTATAAGCTAAAAAGATACAATGAATTAGTTTTTAACGTTCAAAACCTAAGCATATATCGTGACGCTCCAAATTTTCGTGCTCGTAACGTGTACCCCTGTATTGAAAACCAAAGACGTAGTCCTACGTCAAAGTGTGAAGCTAACTAGCTGAAACTTTCATGGAATGTCAACGACAGTTGTGGCAACCTAAACACACAAAATATGTTGGGTATGAATTCAGCCCTGTAATAAAATCTTGATTTCGTGATCATGCTACATGTTCATTTTTCCCCACCTGTTCGTTTTATACCACGCTGCCCTACTGACAGAAAACGATGAAAATATTTGGCAACGCGAGAAAAGCACAACCTACTCTTCTCCAATTCATTATTAATTAATCCATTAATTAATTAATTAATTAATCCATTTAAGGTGGAGTAAATGTTGGAGCACCGTTGAAAGTTTCCAAATTCGAATATCTTGTCCGATTTAATCTCGAATCACCTTACCGATTTAAATATGAATAGTATCCGGAAATAATACCATTTCCACTAATAAGCTCAATGAGTCAAATTCGGGAATTCAAAACTGCCAATCCTAACATGGCATTACTAATATGTGGATGCTTGAATAGAGCTCTTCATGCCAGGAAAAAAAAATCCTCTGAGCTTCTTCCTTTCTTCTTCGGCAGCAAATTTCCTTTGTTCAACGCAAACGCATGTGTTCTTTTCCACAATTTACAATTTTTACCATTTCGTGCCCCCCTCTCCCGTAGTGTCTGTATTCTTTTTTCTAGGACCATCCAGAAGGGAAACAGAATCCCATTTAGCCACCACCCCTCTAAACCAGCTCCCAGGTCCAGGTTTGCGTTTCGCTCATTGCGCTCGGAAGGCATTTGCGGCGGTGGTGTGTGCGCGACGCGAAAAGAGCAAACAAAGAAAATCCTGAGTACAGAAACAAGAATCTTTCTAAAAATACACACATTTTATTGTTGATAAAAGCAATTTTCATATATGGAAGGCCACCATGAGGCGTGGGAGAGCGTACGAGAGTGAACGTATTTGTGTGTGTGAGTGTGTGTCACCACCGACCTCCTTCAGCCACTCTGCGTCCATCGTCGTTTGATCGAGCTGAACTCAACGTGTTCAAAAGGCAAACAAACTGAATGACGGACGGACTGACTGACTGACTGACTGGCTGTTCGACTTGAAAGACGAAACGAGCGACAAACGATGACGACACAATACAAAAAACACCCGGGCCAGGGGGGGCGGCACATTTTCATCAAGATAAGAAGTAATAGTAAAATAATTTAACAAAAGCTTTTATGGAAATTTTTCCATTCGGAAAAAATGTTTGTGCACGTGTCGGTCTCTTTTGTGCTTGCAATGGAGCAATACTATCGTATGTACGGGGACGATTTAGACCGGGGGAATTCGAGCTGCCACCTGCCAGAGAAGGGCGAAAGGTTGCAGGGGGGAAAAGTTTTTCCTGGCTTGGAGTTTAAATGGGAACTGCACACGCCTCTGCCGGCAAGCGTGTTGGCTGTTATTCACTTTGACGATATTGGTCGCTCGTTATGAGGATTTGTCCTGTGACTCAACTCAACTGAAATCGACGACGTCGGAGGAGGAAAGTCGGCAGCACTGGCGGGTAGCCAGAGGATACAAACAAACGGAGCAACGAAACAGAATGCCATTCTGTTTAGAGACAATTATGAACGGAAGAGTGATTCCGCCTGTGGAAAGCTAGTGTCGGAATGTTTGCACAAGTTTTCCAAAACCGGTCAAATAAATTGTGTATTGTGTCCCACCCCTCCACCGGAATTGCAGGGAAACTTTGTGGCAGTTGAAACTGTTTTCCACTCGAAAGCGTACGTACGTGGATGGATGCGTGTATATCAGATTATGGGAATTCCTTGGAACTTTTCAGCGCCAAAGCAAACTCCCGCTTCCCGGAAGACAAACAATCATCACATAAGCGGAAAAGTTCTTTGAACTTTTGCGAGAGAGAATGAGAGAAAAAACGTTTGCATAAAATTACTTTCTAAGTAGTTCGATCAACATCGGGAAGGGGGCGCTGCTCGCACACTGTCGCAAAACGCTCTAAATAAAGTGATAACTACCCCGCTGACGATGCTTTCAAACTGCAGGCAAAAACTTGTCCCTTCCGTCGGTAGACCTGTGCGCCGGTCGATCTTAGCGGCGGCGGCGTCGACGGCGTGGATCGGCGCGGGCCTAAATTATCCCCTCAACATTTCCTCATGCTTATCCCTTTGAACTGTTTGACTTTCACGTGCAATGTTAACACTAAAGGATCACTCCAAGTCTTATACAGGGTGCGGCAGAAAATAATGCGAAAATGTTCAAACTTGAGTATTGGGTAAATTCGTATAGCTAGTGACTAATTTCTGTCGACAGTTTATTTGTTATTGTTTACTTTCAAGTGCTGAATCCAAACATTCTATTTGTTTTATTGTAAATTCGTCAAAATGTTCGCGAAAGAAGTGATCACCAGTTTGTTGCTCGCCGTTTGTTTAAAAAGACAGAGATAACTGCACTCGAAAATGTTGATATTATTGCATGAATTAGTTGAAAATGGGATTTGAAAGAAATAGAAAACATTTTTTCATTATTTTCTGCCGCACCCTGTATTTAGATAAAAAAAACCCGGATACCCATTGTGTTATATGACTCAGGTCAATGAATTGACGAGGATGAAAATATATGAGACTTATAGACATTATAGAATTTGTTCATCTTAAGTCGACGGGAAATTTGGCTTATGTCCTTATGAATAAACTTAACCAGTTTCAGAAGCGTAAATATAAGTAATTACCAAATAGAACAAAATTGTCTTTATTATGCATATATGGGAAAGTGCTCTAATGTGGGTCTATGGATCTACAATTCGGTCAATCGGTAAAATGTGCCTGTCTCTAATTTTTCTTCATATGGATATGTAAGGGGCTGTTCATAAACCACGTAGACTTTTCTGGGGGGTTTGACCAAAGTCTACGCTAAATACAAAAATTCAAAAGAAATTGTTGGGAGAAAAGTCTACGTGGGGGGAGGAGGGATCTGAGATTGTCAAAAATGAGTCTACGTGGCTTATGCACAGGCCTTGAGTGGGATACCCTTGCGCTGAACTGACCGGCTTGACGTGCCGCAAGGGCTCTAAAAATCTAAAAATCTAAAAATCTAAAAATTAAAAAATCTAAACATCTAAAAATTTTAGTATCTTAAAATCTAAAATCTAAGAATCTAAAGAACTAAAATTCTAAATAACTAAACATTTTAAAATCTGAAAATCTTAAAATCCAAATATCTACAAATTTAAATATCTAAACATCTAAAAATCTAAACATCTTAAAATCTTAAAATCTAAAAACCTTAAGATCTAAACATTTAAAAATCTTAAAAATCTGAAAATCTTAACATCTTAATGTCTAAAAATCTAGAGATCTAAATATTTAAATATCTAAAAATTTAAAAATCTTAAAATCTAAAAGTCTAAATTTTAATATCCTTAAATCTAATAATCTGAGAATCTGAAGATCTAAATTTCTAAAAATCTTAACATCTTAAAAATTTTAAAATCTAATATCTTAAAATCTATAAATCTCAAAATCTATAACTCTCAAAATCTATAAATCTGAAAATCTATAAATCTCAAAATTTAAGAATCTTTAAATCTAAAAATCCGAAAATCTAAA
This sequence comes from Aedes japonicus, assembly GCA_034211315.2. Classification (NCBI taxonomy): domain Eukaryota; kingdom Metazoa; phylum Arthropoda; class Insecta; order Diptera; family Culicidae; genus Aedes; species Aedes japonicus. The sequence continues at coordinate 26,067 of JASCZW010008938.1, forward strand.
AATCTAAATATTTAAAAAATTAAAAAACTTAAAAATCTAAGAACCTTAAAGTTCTGAAATCGAAAAATCTAAAAATCTTCATATCTTAAGATCTGAATATCTAAAAATCTAAGAATCTAACAATTTAAAAATCTTAAAATTTAAAAATCTAGAAATTTAAAAATCTAAAAATCTTTAAATCTGAAGATCTAAAAATCTAAAAATCTCAAAATCTCAAAACCTAAATATCTAAAAATCTGAAAATCTAAAAATCTAAAAATCTAAAAATCTAAATATCTAAAAATTTGAATGTCTAAATATCTCAAAATTTAAAAATCCTAAAATCTAAAACTCTCAAAATCTAAATATCTAAAAATTCAAAAACATAAAAATCTAACAACCTTTAAGTTTAATAATCTAAAAATCTAATAATCTTTATATCTAAAGATCTTAATATCTTTAAATCTAAGAATCTAAAAATTTAAAAATCTAACAATCTAAATGTCTGAAAAATTTAATATCCTTAAATCTAATAATCTGAGAACCTAAAAACCTAAATTTCTAAAAATATTAGGAATCTTAAAATTTAAGAATCTCTAAATCTTAAAATCTTTATATCTAAAAATCTAAATATTTAAAAATTAAAATACTTAAATTCTAAGAACCTTAAAGTTTGAAAATCGGAATACCTAAAAATCTTCATATCTAAAGATCTAAATATCTTAAAATCTAAGAACCGAAATATTCAAAAATCTAAAAATTCAAAAATCTATAAATCCTCTAATCCTTAGATCTAAAAATCTAAAAATCTTAAAATCTAAAAATCTAAAAATCTAAAAATCTAAAAATCTTAAAATCTAAAAATCTAAAAATCTAAAAATCTAAAAATCTAAGAATCTTAAAATCTAAGAATCTAAAACTCTAAAAATCTAAAAATCTGAAAATCTTAAAATTTTAAAATCTAAAAATCTAAAAATCTAAAAATCTTAAAATCTAAAAATCTTAAAATCTAAAAATCTAAAAATCTTAATATCTAAAATTCAAAAAATATAAAAATCTAAAAATCTAAAAATCTTCAAATCTAAAAATCTAAAAATCTAGGAATCTAAAAATCTTAAAATCTAAGAATCTTAAACTCTAAAAATCTAAAAATCTGAAAATCTTAAAATTTTAAAATCTTTAAATCTAAAGATCTTAAAATCTAAAAATCTAAAAATCTTAATATCTAAAATTCTAAAAATCTAAAAATCTAAAAATCTAAAAATCTAAAAATCTAAAAATCTAAAAATCTAAAAATCTAAAAATCTAAGAATCTAAAAATCTTAAAATCTATATATCTTAAAATTTAAATATCTAAATATCTTAAATCTAAAAATCTAAAACTCTAAAAATCTAAAAATCTGAAAATCTTAAAAATTTAAAATCTAAATATCTAAAAATCTAAAAATTTAAAAATCTAAAAATCTAAACAATCCAAAAATCTAAACAATCCAAAAATTAAATATCTAAGAATCTTAACATCTCAAAATCTAAAAATCTTAATATCTAAAAATCTTTAAATCTATGAATCTTAAAATCCTAAAATCCTTAAATCTTAATATCTAAAAATTTAAAAATGTTAAAATCTAAAAATCAAAAAATCTATATATCCAAAAATCTTAAAATCAAAAAATCTAGAAACCTAAAAATCTTAAAATCTAAAGATCTAAAAATTTCAAAAACTAAAAATCTGAAAATCTTAAAATCTTAAAATCTTAAAATCTAAAAATCTAAAATTCTAAAATTCTAAAATTCTAAAAATCTTAAAATCTAAAAATCTAAAAATCTAAAAATCTTATAATCTTAAAATCTAAAAATCTAAAAATCTAAAAATCTAAAAATCTAGAAATTTTTAAATCTTAATATCTAAATATCTAAAAATCTCTTAAAATCTAAATTTCTAAATATCTAAAAACATATTTAATTATTTCTAAAAATCTTAAAATTTTATAATTTAAATATCTAAAATTCTAAAATCATTAAATCTTGAAATTTTTAAATCTAAGAATCTAAAAATCTAAGAACTCTAAGAACTCTAAAATCTCTTAAAATCCGTAAATCTTAAAATCCGTAAATCTTAAAATCTTAAAATCTTAAAATCTTAAAATCTTAAAATCTTAAAATCTTAAAATCTTAAAATCTGAAAATCTTAAAATCTTATATTCTAATATCATAAAATCTTAAAATCTAAAAATCTAAAAATCTTAAGGTTTCAAAACTTTAAAATCTCAAAGTTTAAAAATCTAAAAATCTAAAAATCTTCATATCTAAAGATCTTATTATCTGAAAATCTAAGAATCTTAAAATAAAAAAATATTCAAAAATCTTAATATCCAAAAATCTAAAAATCTAAAAATCCAAAAATCTAATAATCTAAATATCTAAAAATTTGAATATCTAAAAATTTAAAAATCTTAAAACCCAAAAATTTAAAATTTTAAATATCTTAAAATCTAAAAATCTAGACATCTAAAAATCTAAGAATCTAAAAATCTCAAAATATCAAAATCTCAAAATCTAAATAACTGAAAATCTTAAAATCTCAAAATCTAGAAATTGAAAAATCTTAATATTTTAATTTAAAAAATTCAAAAATTCAAGAATTTTAAAATCTTATAATTTAAAAAACGAAATATCTTCAAATCTTCAAATCTTAAAATCTAAAATTCCAAAGATCTAAAAAACTCAATATCTTAAAATCTAGAAATCTTAAAATCTTAAAATCTTAAAATCTTAAAATCTTTATATCTTAAAATTTTTTTTGATTTCAAGTTTTATAATCAAAGAATCAGAATATTCTAAAAATAAATCTTAAAATCTAAGAATCTTAAAAACTATACCACAAAAGTTCAACTCAGTGGACGCAGTGGTTCTACGCCCCAACAAAAAAAAAATCTGAAAATCTAAATATGTAACTAAAAATCTAAAATTCCAAGTATCTAAAACACTAAAAATCGAAAAATCGAAAAATCTTAAAACCTTAGAAGTTAAAAATTTAAAAATCCAAAAATCTAAATAAATAAAGATCTAAAAATCTAAAATTCTAAAAAAAATCTAAAAATTTTAAAAAAAATATTCAAAATATCAGTGCAATTGGTTTAAAAAACCCCTGACAATAATAGAAGAAAAACCGCCTAAGACGTTATTTCTCCTATCTGAAAATCAGAGAATGAAAATTTACAAATATCTTGAAAAAATAATTTTAAAAAATTTAAGAAACCAAAGGTATCAAAACCTAAATAAATAAAAAATAAAAAAATACAAATTGCTATAAAAATCGTATATTAAGGAGCATAAAGATCCTTGTATAAATCAAATAAAAAAAAGTTCAAATTGAGAGCAGTGAAATAAACCGAACTATCAACATTACTACAATCCCTTATCCACTATGCACTGATTCACCGGTTAATTCAGTGGTTAGCCATCCCGCATAATCACAAACCATTTCTGGACCATTACCCTTATTGTTGACGACTGTTTCCGTTATTGTTACGACATTTTCCCTTATAGTTGGCAACTATAAACTAACAATCGCCTTTATAGTTTTAACAATATTTCAGATGGTAAAAGGCCAAATAACAATATGCTGAATGGGCGGTTAAGTTAGGTTACCATAAAAAAATGGCAATTTTCACGAACAAAATTTTTGCTGTACTCTATGCCAAACAGTTGGTATATAATCTAGACCGAGTGCAGACAATAAAAAACCTTTCGATGACAATATGGCAAACATTAACAATATGTGTTAATGTAGAGGTTGTATGGTGAAAATGAGATTAAATTATTCGATAACAATAACATAAAATGTGATAATATATCTTATATTCGAAATATAGTTTTGACTATATAGCAAATTGTTTTTCGTTATGAGGGATGTTATTTAATTCGGGATTTGTCATGATCAAATAAATACATTGTTTACCCGACGATTGTTTTAATCGGCAAATGTTTTGTCCATTTTGTCTGTCGGTGTCTATTGGTGTCAATATATCGACAAAGGTTTTTCATTAGGGCCTAACTGACAAACTTAAACAATGTTTTTTTTCCGCGAGTTTCTCGTCATTGAAAACTCACCTAATCAATCCACCACAGTCATTTCGAAGAAGAAGAGTTCACCTATCCAATAGAATTGGTTGGCCATGGGTAGCTTTTGTGCGTTGAGAAGTTTACGGAAGAAGTAATTGTTTACGTTTGTCAGTTAGGCCCCGATGAAAAATCTTTGTCGATGTATTGAATTTAATGAACACCCCTTATTTATACAGTCTTGACTATTCAATCCAAAAATTCGGTATGCCCAATCACTGTTAATTTACACTGATCGTAAAAGATGGTGTTTGAACTTTCTCACGCCTATCAAAACGGTATCAAGTTGTGGAAATAAACTCTATTTGTTTTAAATTACTTTTCAGACTAAGACCTGTACTCGAAAAAAATGCACCAGACAAAAGTGTTCGCCAAAAATTTATTTTAAGTCGGATTTTCTTGAAACTTTCAGGGAATAAATTAATAGATATGGATTATGTTTCGGCGTTAATTTATTCAATTTCCTTTGCATCGCTAAAAATCCCACACCTTTCCCTTAAGACCCTTTATTACATTTTGTGCAATGGTGGCGCCGACATTTTTGGCCACTTTCATCCATTCTTTCTTCAACTCTAGCTCGTTGTTAAACACCTTGGGCGATTTTAGAACTTTGGCCTTCATTATGGCCCAAAATCTTTCCACCGGACGAATCTCTGGTGAATTTGGGGGGGCATGCGAGTTTTTGGTACAAAAACAACCTTATTGGCTTTGTACCAATCCAACGTCGATCACGCGTAAATGCATGATGCCAGGTCCGGCCAAAATAATGTCTCGCCTCCATGGAACCGCACAAAGGGCAACAGACGCTTTTGGAGGCACTCGGTGCGATAAATTTCACTGTTGATGGTACCCGTGTGATATACGGTTTACTCAGTTTACCGCATTGGCATATGGTCTGCCAGAGCAAGCGACTTTCTTCTTCCTTATGTCTTCCGAAACGTCAAACCGTGATTTGCAAACTTAGAACTCCAGCCCCGGTATCTTACGGTATTGCGTCTGCCTTGATGTAGATTTCGTCATCCATAACTTCCTTGCGCGGGATTTGGCCGCCGTGTTTTGTTGATCACGCCGGTTCGGTGCCTTGCGGACCTTGAATACACGAAGCCCAGCTCCAGAAATAATCCAACACCTTCCGGGCCTTCACAGGGTCAGCTGTCTTCGATTTTCTTCTCCTTCCAGCCCGCCGCTCGGTCGTCTGGGACTTCTTAAACGAAGTCACCACCCGAGAAACAGTTGTCTGGGTGATTCCCAGTTGTCTTCTGATCCATCTCATGGCCGCAGTCGGATTTTTCATGACGGCGCACAAAATTCTCCGGCGGTTTTCTTCTTGTTTCGATGACATCTCAATAACTACTTAACCGATTGTTATGAAATTTTGCATATGAAAACAATTTGTTTCAAACTAGCTATACCCAGATTTTAATCATGGACAAAAAAGTTACACACGGATAAAAATGGTGCATTTTTTTCGAGTACAGGCCTTACAAGCTATATCACTAGATATAGCGAATCTTGATATGAGCCGTCAGATGCATTATTTCCAGTTAAAACTAGATGTACGAACACTGATATGAACTTTCACTTTTCTTAAAAACACTGTTTAAAAAACTTTTTTGAGCGTATTTATATGAAATTAGTCTATATCACATTACATTTTCTTTTCTTTTTGATAAAATTATGAAATAACATTACCGATTCGTAATATATGAAGGATATATGAAGGTATGAAGGTTACCTTTGCCCAAGCATATTTAATACGTTATCTAAGCATAGATAGACGGTTGTTTTATTCGCCAGTATTCACTACAATAATTAGTTTATTTCTTAATTATTGGTAGCCTCATACCACGGAATATGTTTTCGCTGGATTTTAATCCCAGTGCATTTTTAATGTGGCTGGATTTTTGATTTTCCGTGTCGCAATTCCGTCATTCTAAGCCCTTTGAAATTACATTAGAACAAAATGCCTGGACAAGATTCCCGAGGGGGTATGCTACCTTAATAAAGGCATTTCCAGCTTAGTAAAAATAAGAAATAAAAATAATATTATGCCCCTATTGAGAAGTTTTGGATTTTTCGTACATCATACAACAAACCGCTTTTAATTAGAATCTCATTTGAATTTTCTAGAAGCATTTTAAAAGTTTCGTCCTTTACTTTAACATGGGAACTGTCAGATTTATTACCCCTCGGTGCGTTCTTGTTTTTTTTAGTTGAATTCCTCAATAAATTCGTTTGATTTTACCATGCCGGTGATTAGATCAACCATGGTGCGGTTGATGTCAATATGAGGTCTGTCAAATATACCACAAACGATGACGGTTTCACCATAAACGTAGTAAATTTGACTTTAAATTTCATGGTAGTTTTAAAGAAAGGAGTAGTCGGGGAAAATGGTAGTCTCTAGTACAAGATTTTTTCCGTGTAATAAAACCAGGTTTCTGATGGGCTAATGAACTTAACTTAAGGTGAATTGTGTATTCACCTGTATTATTATTTTTCCTGACTTTTATCTCTCTCTCTCTCTCTCTCTCTCTCTCTCGCAAACTTACCTTGCTATTTCATTTTGATAAATCTCAATTGTAAGTGAATGAACCTCGAATCGAACTTTATCAGATTACTCGCAGCAAGTAAAGCTTGTAGTACACTGTTTGTCCAATAGCCAAATATTTGTCATAGGCAGATAGGCATCTGACAAACATCTATGATATCTGTCAGCTGTCTAGCTGCCTATGCCAAATATTTGGCTATTGGACAAACAGTGTACTACAAGCTTAAGCATAGAAACTGATGTGATTAAATTTTTAATATCTAGTTCAGATTCTGAGTTTTAACAATTCTAAATATTGAGGTAATGGCTGCCGCCAAAAACGCTTATAGTTTGAAATTTCTTATCAAATTGCCTCAAATTGCCCGGCGGCGCGGGCAAAAAACGTCAGCGGCGCGCCGGTCGAAAAAAGTGGCGGCGGCGGCGTTAAAAAACCGTCGACGTCGGCGGCGCACAGATCTACCCGTCGGTCGGTTCCGCCTTCCGATTCCGAGAGCGCAGACCAACTCCGTAGTGGGAAAGTGACATCATTAACAATCATTAAAGCTGTTGTTTTTCCGAAGCGGGGGAGTTGTTAATTTTTTTTTTTTTTCTACTAAAGTTCCATCGCTGATGACTGGTGATGAAGGTGTGAACGGGAAGGAACTAATTTAAGTTTGTCTCTTCTTCTTTTTTTGCAGGCTTTGGATTCGTCACATTTCAGAGCGAAGACGTAGTGGACAAAGTTTGCGAAATCCATTTCCACGAAATCAATAACAAAATGGTGAGTTGCTTGTTCTTGGGGAAATTTCACTGGGTTCATTTTAATTTTCCCCATTTCTACAGGTCGAATGCAAAAAAGCCCAGCCCAAAGAAGTGATGCTTCCAGCGAACCTGGCGAAAACGCGCACCGCCGGACGTGGGACATACGGTGAGTTTGTAGTATATAGTGGTGCTGGTCCGTCCAATGTGGCCACCGGCGCCAGTGCCCTGTCCAGCGCCACCGGCGGCGTCACCGGTGGCATCGGGGCGGGTCCATCCAATGCTGCGTCTGCCACCGTCGCCGCACATGGAGCTGCCGCAGCGGCCGCAGCAGCCTCGTTACGCTATGCTCCTTACCCATTGCCCGCTACAATCACGAACCAGCAAGCGGCGGCAGCAGCAGCCGCTGCCGCCGCTGCTGCAGCAACCACCACCCACATTCTGCCCCTCTCAGCAGCAGCCGGTTCCCCCTCTATCATTCAGTATGCCAACCAGCAGTCCCTTCTGGAAATGACCTATAAACGGCTAATTGCGGCGAATGCTGCCGCAGCATCCATGAGACATCATCCGCAGGTTGTCCACAACCAGCAAAGAGCCACAGCTACCCTAACCTATCCCATTGGAGAACTCCTCGCTGCCTCGCAGGGCCTTGACCTGTCCGCACTCTATCCACTGCAGGCAGCTGCTCTCCGGTCTCTGACCACCAACCACCACCATCATCCAAGTCCAACGACCCCAGTAAAGCTCCGAATACCAATTAGCCATCTCTAGACAACCCATCCATATCAGTAAACGACTAGGTTTTTTCGTTACCCTGAGTAGAACTCACACACAATCTGTTAGGTTTTGAATTTTCCTCGCTAGAGTAGAATGAAATTTCCGTTTTGTAAAAGCAAAGAACCAATGAAACAAACTCGTAACTGGAAAGACTGCAATGCCAACGTAGTTTGAAGATCCGATAGTAGGAGAAGTATACTCAAGCAGAAGGTAGTTGATCCCCCTTTGTACGAAGTAGTTGAACAGGCGGAAAGTAGATAGAATGCTAAAACTGAAACGAAGACGAATACAGGTCGAACGAAGCCAAAACAGCAAAACAAACATTCCAATTTTCGCAGTTAGTCGCAGTGTAGTTCCACATCCTGCATCTTCATATCAAGGATTAACACCGCCGCCCAGGAGCGTCGCCGGTGATGGTGGTGAGTTTGGTAGTTGCTTCTTCCGAAGTTGAAGTTAATTTAGATTTCGATTATTTTGGTCGGTGAAGTTTGTTTATCCGGTAGCGAGAAACTTTTGCTGGAGAAACCGGACAGGTCAGGGTCCGGGTTGGGTTGGGGGATTATTTTTTTTTTTTCGTTTTGTTTTGCCCCGCCACGGTTGATGGCTGTTGATGAATCGATGAAGTGGAAAACTTTTTTAATCATTTCCTCGAGTTTCCGCATTCTCCCGGGAGACGAGTAGACGCGATGTTTGGGTTGCTGGTCTGCCCTTTTGTGGTTTTCCTTTAAGTTTGGGTCTTTTTCTTTTTCGGTCGAAAGAAGGGGGGGGATCTCGGAACGGTTGCCCCGGAAGAATTGCTCCAATGGAAAGATTAGATTCGATGCGATGTTTTGAATTTCTTTGCTCACGAATTAAACTGAAGTTCGCTGGAAATGGAATAGGAAGGAATATTAAGGTAGAGTTTCAAGCAGGATTTTTGGCCTATTGGTGAGAGCACACTTTGTCCCGTTTTCTCAAACCTCGGGTATTAAAAAGAAATGAAAATGGATTTCGAATCGATTTACCTTTCTGAACGAGTATTAAGATTCATTGTGGGGTAACAAGCTGTTGAAATTTGGTTGTAAGTACAACACCCTTTTCTATTGACAAACTTGGCCTTCTGATTTTATTTTACCAAAAACACATTGAAACGCCACACGAAGATTTGAGATTATACATTGCATATGTATAAAAATCACTCACCTTCAGTAGCTATATGAAGCTGTCTAAAAGATGGGTGAATTCTAAATACACAATGTGAGTTAAAATTACCCACCTTGAAACAGCTTTACGTTTCTCAGAAATACAATTACCAGTTTCATACAGTTGCACCTTGCTTTGGTGTTTAATTTTATTTCAAACCGAGGGGTACGCCACTTTGCGATTGCACATCGGATCGCTGCAAATCCTTATCAAATTCACACACAAAAAACCATCATCGCCATTAATTGCAACAGTATTATGAATCGCGAAATTAATCGCGTAATCGCGTCTCATCGTCATCGATTCTTACTCAAATCGCGAGCAAAGATATTGATGTCTGGCAGCCATGACATTTATATTTTAGCTACCCTTTTCTTTTCTGGCAACAGTGTCGAAATTTGTTTTGATTATTTCGAGCAAGTGAATCCAAGTTTTCCGAAACAAAATCATTTGTTTTGTTTACGTTTATTTCGGCGCTAGCGGATGCAGACCGAATAAATTCTCACAGAAAAAAAACACTTTCTATCGCCACTTGACTGTTGAATTATGGTAGTTTAGTTTGTCAAGTTTGAATCTTTAGATACTAGAAGTAATTCTTAATTGCCTGACCGAAATTGTGAAGTTCCGTCGTTGCTGTAGAATTTTATGTGACAAAAATACGAATTAGAAATGCGTAATAAAAGAGTTCCGATTTAAAAATACAACTTTCTGTTTTAGCCACATTTAAAACTCTGATAACGGTTTCGTATTAAGCAAAGTATGGTGGGTACTCTGATTTGTATTCTGTATATTATAAAAATAACGGAAGTTGTTGTATACCTAGTTTCGAAGTAGTCACTGATCTTAGTTATCAGGACAAGTTCATCCGTGTCATCTTCTATTCGTGCAACTAATCGCTGGGATCTATTTCTTGCAAAGAAAGACCAGCCTTTTGCTTTCTCAGCCCCGTTATTTTCATCAGCAAGGCTCTCTCTCCACTCATTAATTCAAGATTTTCTGGTTTCTCTATATATTTACCCAGATACTTTCGTAACGTATTAGATTTCCTGCAGGGAGGCTCACGAGCTCTGACAATCCACACATATTTATTGGCAAAAATCCATAGAAAATTCCATATAAATCTGATATGTCCACACATAAACAGCACCCTCTGAGAAACACTAATGAAGTTTATGTGACAAATGAAAAGCATGTGTGGCCACACATACTGGTTATGTGTACACATAGGAAGTATGTGTGGTTACAAATAGATACCATTTGTTGATTATATTGCAAAAAAATCATAGATGGGACACATAGATATTATCATTGCTTTTTTATCAGTGCATATATCAGCCTCTATTCTGCTGATTTGCCCTTCGGTAAGGTCTTCCAGGGCCTGGTTTATGAAGCCTGTTCTCTCGATCATGTAATTAAGGTGGAAATTAGGCTACGAAGGCAACAAAATCCGAAACACGGATAGTGAAAACTTCGTTTTTCTTGTCAGAAGAAAATTTTACTGATTGAATATTTGGAAGCGAGAAATGTCGTTTTATTTCTAGCAGTTCTAATTGTCAATTTTTTTTCGAGCAGTTCCATTCTTTCAGTGATCATTTTTATTCTAATCGCATCATCATCGCGCTCTCATCGCGATAGATTGTGCTAATCGCAAAAAATGAACAAAGAAAATCGTCATCATCGTGTAAATTGTCATGCCAGGGAAGCTTTGTCTAATGCTCATCGTGGGAGTTGCAGCCCCCTCGTTTCAAATTCTGAATTTGGCATTGAAATTTAAGGTATGGATGTGCTAAACTGGAATAAACTGGACCCAGAATGTTTCCAAAAGCTTGAAGAAAAGTGATTCTACAAATTAGAAAAAAAAATGTTTATAAACATGTAGTAATTTTTACACTATGTATTATTACTGGAATATTAATATCATTAAATACTATGTGCTAATTTCTTTCTCAATTTCATAAGATTTTCCTGAACAATTTTTAAAAGAGTATTTAATCGACTTTGATTTGATGGGTACTTTTAACCAAACCAACGATATTCGGGCTTTGAGAAGGTGAGTGGAAAGTAAGCATCCATTTTGAGGTACAGACATTGCACTCTTTTATGGGTAAACCCCTTTTACCCACCCTGTGGGTTAGTCCAGTTGGTGGATGAAAAACAACAAATTCGGAGTAATTTTACTCTTCCGTGCAGGTAACCGCACTTTTTCCCATCAAAGTAAGCAAATGAAATTCGATGTCTTTCAAAACAAAACAAAAATGAATTTTCTGGACTGGATTCCGATGTGAAGTTTTTTTTTAGTTAGGAGAATGCTTAGATATTTTTAACCAGTATTGGGTAGAAAAATAACTATCTTTTGGTCTCTCATTGAAACTGAAAATGGATATTTAGTATGCATTTTTTTTATTTCAAAAGGACTCATTTTTTGACAACTTTATGCACTTTCAAAAATGGTTACAATTTTACTCATTAATGGGTACTGACCGGTGACAGTGCGGTAAGATAAGTAACTTAGTAACTTAATAAGAACTGTTCTATTTTCAAAGCCGCTTGAGAGTCGATTTGAACCGATTTATGTCAATAGTAAGGGTGCTGTTGGGGTGCTGCCCTATAGAAAAACAATAATGAATATTAACAGACGTGTAAAATTTCCCTCCGTTTAATAGAAAGCCAATGCAAGCTTAAACAACGTAATTGTTTGCACAGAGAAAAAAATAATGAATTTTTACTGGCACGTAAAATTTCCTCGCGTTTAATTCCAATCCAGAGGAGCCGTAAACAACGAAATTGTTTGCAATCTTGCATGCGCTATACAACAATGTTTGCAATCTTTCATACAACAGGCTAGATTCATGCGTTATCTGGCTTTAATTTGCATGAAATACTGCATTATTTTCAATGCCAAATCTTGCATTCCTTTATGCTAGCATTGCCTTTATGTGTATAGGATAAAGCTTACACATAAATGTTTCTTTCAAACTGTGCACTCACAATATGTGATGGTGGATATTCATTGGAAAGGGTTATTGAAAAACGAGGGCCAAAATGGACTGATTTAAATCAACAGTCAGGATGCTATTGGGATCTCTCACAAAGCGTGATGTAGCTTTGTTCTATTGGGAATCAAAATGAACCATCAACCTGTTCGTGCAAAAGTCAGAAAAGAGTTTTGTTACGGTAGCTGATCTATTTTTTAGAAGGCTAAGAATGTAAACCTGCATGCCAAAAGGATTTCATGGAACTTAAATGTATATCCAAATGGGAGTTACCGCAAAAATAATTCAGAAAAACTTTCAAAATTAAGTCAAAGGAAAAATTCCCGGGATTCGTCGAAAATGTTTATCAAGATGTTAGGTCTCCTGAGCTGATTCGACATGAAGATTCTACATTTATCTTACAAGTTTAACTAGTCAAATGTAAGATTGAAGAAAAAGGTATAACTAAGACGAATTTAAGATTTCTAAACAACTGAAAAACCAAAAAAAATCAATTGTGCTTTAATCTTTCATTTCCATTCTTCCAGGTCTCATTAGACGTCAAGATGTTTTCAAAACTGCTTGTATCTTGAAATTTCACTTGCCAATCACCATCTGCTCCGTTGATTTTCGTTTGTTAGGATTAATTTACCTCAGTAAATACTGTCCACAGCCAGATTCATTCGAGGACTTCATCCCCGCCAGCATCGTTGAAAATTGGCAGCAATTTCATCCGGGACAAACAAGACCTGATGCGGTAAAAGACAAACAGCTTTCTCAATAAAAATCAACGAAAAATGGGGAAAACTTTTCCAACACTCCTAATCCCCCCCTCCCGGCTGGTTCTCCTCCGCCTCCAAAATCTCCTTAGGCACTGAATCTGTGGACAACTCTCGATGACGGTCCATTATAAGCTTGGAGCAGTAACTTCTCGAACAATTTGCGATGGGGGCTGCGTTCGGGAAAATGTGGCTGGTGGTTGAACTCGCGACGGTTGCCTAAGACGAAAGTAAAACAATAAATTAGGAGCACAACAGCAATCGCGCGTCTTTGAGAGCGAGAGAGAGTGTGTGTGGCTGTGTACATCAAAATATGACAACTCGCCAGAGAGCAGCAAAAAAACACACACAAATTAACTAATTAAACTTTATTGACCCAAAACAGGGGAGGATTTATCTCGGGCTGATCTTTCCCACTCGATCCGTCTCGCTTCTCGTTTGACGGAAAGTTCACTCGGTGAATGACTCCGTCAACTCCATCAAACGAGACGGCGGTGACCGGATTTGGCAAAGCAGCACTCTAATATCATTCAGTGTCTCATTACTGGACTCTTCATACTTAAGAAAGAAAAGAAAAAAAAAATAAGTACATGTAACTTTAAGTAAGCAAACGAAAGAAAAGAGAAAGTCACTTCTAACAACTGGAAGCATGGCAGCAAACAGATAGAGAGAGCGAGCGTAGAAAAAGCGAACCAAAACTTTGTTCCCTCCGTCGTAAGTGTGTAAATAAATGAATTAAAAATCTTAAGGAAAAATAAAACTTTCGGGGCAAATGAAAAATTCTCCAACGACAAATGTGAGGGAGCGCGTCTCCCCAGATAAGAGTAAGCAACTGCTGTTCATTTTTTGTTTTTATTTAAGTTTTTTTTTCGCGAGTTCTGTTTGCCTTTTCTGTTCGGTCGTTGTTTGTGTGAACACGAAATCATGAGTCGTGAAAATACAAAAGATAAATAAGGTACCACCCATACTTCTGCCGGATTAAAAAAAAAATTGTATAAAGTTGGAGCCAAAGGTGGCGAAACTGTTTTTGTTGTTTGTAAATTGGCAGTGATGAGAAATGAGACGACCGTCTTCTAGTTGTTAAGCAGGAGAGATCCTAGAATTGTTAGCAATTAAGCAGGGAATGGAAATGGTGAGCCATCGTGGAATGCAATTGTGTGTGTGTGTGATTTGTAAAACAAAATTGTATAACCAAGCAAAGTGGCCGCTTCTGCTGAAGCGTTTACATCATGTGTTTGTATTTTTATTTTAACGATTTCATTCACCCGTCATTATCTAGTCCAATGATCAGTTAGCTACTTACTGTTAGAGCAGAAAAAACAAAACAATAATAATAAAGATGGTTTCGTGGATGGATTCGTTCACATGAGCCGGTTTCTAAGTGGTGGCCTAGTGGCTGTAGCATTTGAAGTGTGTTGCTTTTTAAAACTATAATATTCCTTCATTCTTGTCTTCTTCCAAATGAAGCTTGTTGTTTCAATAATTGTTCTTTATTCTAGGAGTGTACAGCTGTTATCTTCTACATCTGTCACTATCAACTGTTGCTATGGTCCATCCATGGTAACCGCAGCGGTTGCCCCCAAACATCCATAGTTTGTCGCCGACTACTATGTTATGTCGTTTTCGGTTTTAATCCTGGGTCAGGCAGAGGACTGAAGAGAGCGATAGTTCTTGAAGCCAGCTACTTTTTGTGTGGCGCTAGTGACGATTTGAACATTTTAGGCTTGGTTCACAATGGTTTATATTTCTTTACAATATTTTTTCTACCAAATTACTAGTAACGGTAATTAAGGTAAAACATTATAATACCTGGCTGATAAACAATCGATATTGTCTTTTCAATAAACACTGCACTAAGTACCACACGGAATTTCCTTTTTTTCAAATCAAATTAACGACAAAACACGAGAACTTCTGCCGCGACTATTGTGTTTGCTGCATAAAGCCTTCAAGAAAATCGAGCTGTCAAACCAGCACCACACGCAGCACCAAGTTTTCGGCTTCACGATTATTGCTCGTGGATGACAGCCGCTTCAGTCCTGTGGGGTCAGGCCTGACTCAGACTCGCAATTACCGAACGAAAACGGATCCAGAGTCGAGTCAGAATGATGGTATTAGTGCAAAACATAAACATTTTCTTCTGACAGTTCATGTTTGTGTGTATTGGTAAATCCAGGTTGGACCTCGCAAAAAGTTGAGAGCGAGCCTCATCGATGTTGGGCCGGATCTAGTGCGGATCCAGATTCGATCCAATTGAATAAAAATCGTTTTGACAGCTGTTAGGGTGGACCTAGGGCGAACTCAGTCCACACTGGCAATAACCGAGAATGAGATTAGTCTCCAACATTCTTCTCTTCCTATGGCTCAAACACAATGATAACGGAAGCTGAACGGCAACGGCAAACGACAAAGCCATGATATGCGTAAACCTGCTTGTCGAAAATAAAACAGGCTAGATCCAAGCCGATTCTAATTGGACATACTGAAGTAATTTGCCATATCTGCCAATTTTGCCGTTTGCCGTTTCGTTTCATTGTGTTTGGGCGGTTATTTCCAGAGCAGGTATGGTTCAAATCTGGAAGGCATCCAAATTTTCCTCGGAGACCGGAACGATACTGACTCTTGAATGATATCAGTTATAGTTAGGACTCTTGAACAGGACCGGCCAATGATTGCCTGGAACTTGCATCTGGTTCGAGAACAGTTTCAACTTGTCTGTATTGACTGGAATCTGCTTCGCCTTAAATCTCTACTTCAGACCGTGATTGGGTTTATTTGTGAACGTTGGAGATGAATACAACAGAAATCCTTTTCCTCGAATTGATCCTGATGTTGTCGGAAGCGCGGCAACAATTCGTTTGTGGATTACTGGCCAAACATATCAACCAGGGTACCCAGTGGTGGCGAATCTACTGCAATTGACGTCTCGTCGCTGGAACAACGCTTGAGTCGATTGGTGTGTGACCTGATGGGGTTCTTCCATCCGATGACGTCGATGATCACACCAGAAACCCAAGGCCACCTTGTGTTGCTACTGTAGACCTTGCAGAATACTTTGGCACCTTTACGGAAGTCACGTTGAGTTGCGCCGTGCTTCCGATTGAACTGCTCGTTCTGTCGGTGATTAAGGACCACTGGCTTCAGTTGCTCGTAATAATTGAGATCAAGAACTGTCCACAGATTACGACTAAGCATCTGCTGCAAAGGAGTTCTGCCATTCAGAACACGGCTGGGGGTAGCCCGGTAGAGCTGGAAGAAAGTTTGCAGTGTTTCAAAGATGTTCTCCCCCTCGTTGATTGCAATGACCTCTTCGATGTGCTTACAGCTCTGCACCTAATTCGGGAGGCTGAGTGTCATTTCTTCCCAGCTCCTAAACTTGAAACTTTACAGCTTGGTGATGTTCTACAATTTTGGTTAAAATTAGGGTGGTCCCCATTTTCACGGAAATACAAAAACTAACTTTTTTATTTGCTGAAATAGACTTTTATATGCTTGGAAGTTGTATCGCAAAAAATTTCATGGAATTTTCATATATAAAATTTTTTATAGCCGATTTAGAGCAATTTTCCCTCATCAACTTAGGGTGTTCCATAAAAATATGTTTTTTTTTGCCCTAACTTTTTCATTTCAATTTTCACCGTAAGGTGTGTTCCAAAGAGTTTTAGAACTTTAGACGCGTTCTTTGGTATACAAACTTTGCCGCTAGCTTCAACCAATCAATAGTTATTGAAGTTTTTCTTAAAAAAAAAACGCCCTTTTCAAATGTAGATTCCTATGATGGGGCAAAAAAAATTAAAGACGTCATTTAAAAGGGCAATTTATATTGTTTAACATATGTGAAAACTAGAGATATATTATTTTTGTATCTTGAGAAAATTACATTTGAATCTGGGATGGTTTTAGAAGTAAAACTTCAATAACTATTGATTGGTTAATGCTAACGGCAAAAATAATATATCAAAATACGCACCTTTAAAAGTTCTACAACTCGTCGAAACACAATTTTACGGTGAGAATTGAAATAAAAAAGTAAGGGCAAAAAAAACCATTTTTTTATGGTACACCCTAAGTTGATGAGGGAAAATTGCTCTAAATTGGTCAATTTTTAACCTGAAGGTTAGAACATCACTTTGCTGTAAAATTTCAAGTTTAGGCGCTGGGAGCATGTTTCCTCGTAAATTCGTGATCTGGACCATAGTACAATGGACGGAAACGATGACATTGGGAACGCCAAAAAGTGCAGGAACTCGCTTACTGCAGATGTTGTCGTGGTTCGTTTGATGCGGACTTATGGTCAATTTGAGAAGGCATCTACAGGTAGTGTAGACCGAAATCGACATGGATTCGATTCCATGGGGACTATGCGAGTAGCCACGACTGTAACAGACTGTAACTTGGGAGGTGTCAACGAATTAGAGGCACAGTTTTCACATTTCTTGACGAATTTAGCAACTTTCTCGGTCCGAATACGTGGCTACGTGTAACATTCTTCATGTCCTCAATTCCCGGGTGTTCTCTGTGTAGTTCCCTGAGAACTCGTTGACGGAAGCCATCAAATGGTTGGACATCATGATTCACCTCCTCTACGCCAGCGACAATGCATCGCGATGAGCGAAGAAAGGGCGTACTGCAATTTTGTTGATGTTGTACACTTTGAAGGGCCATCTATGCTGAATATAGTAAACCACTTGTTGAAGAACTAGGCACTGGGGGGGGCAACACCACGCACCGACTTGAACGTCCCAGATAGCGAGGTGATTGTTTCTTCAAGTAGAACCTCAATGTCATCTTCCAGTTGCTTTGAGGCGATGATAAAATCCTTATCCGGTTTATCGCAACTGTCAATAAGACGAGATAGTACTTCAACACCCTAATCCAAATTTGTAGCACAGTAGCGTTAATGCCCAACGTTGAAGGCGGTTAGCTGTGTGAACCGGAAATTTCTTCTCCAATTTGGCAAGGGCGTATCCGCGCTTCAGGCACCACATAGAGCTGTACGTCCAACACTCCTCCTGGTGAATTCAGCCTTAACCACCTACTTACGGTTTGCCAACCGGACCCAGCTTCACAGCAAATCTGTTGAGCTTCGTAGCACAGAGCCACTTCGTAGGATATCTGCTCTCATCTTCGACGGACAGTACCTCAACTCGATTTCTCCAGATTCCGAGAGCTCACGAGTAAAGTGATACTGATTCCAACAAACATCAGAGTCGAATAACCGCTTGTTCAAACAAATTTGGAGAAGTTATTCAGCTACTGTACAACTTCTCCAAATATGTTGAACCATGAACAAACAGTCATTCAGCGTTGCTGTTAGTTTGGATTTGCTTAATTCTCTTCTTGTGTTGATCTAGGGCAACGAGGTCGAGGCAGTTTCAGTTGTACTCGAACACTACAGTCGGCTTAACCTGCTCTTCTATTTACTCCTCTATTTCCTCAAATGCAGTCTTGGAAAATGCGCGATACTCCACCTCCACGGTTGACAAAGTCACGCAATCCTGTTTCCGCTGGTTGGACGGAGCATGTATCCACTGTAAGATTTCCCCGTCGCTAGTATCGCCGGCTCAGTCGACGTCACAATACCCGAGTAATACATCTTCATGATTTTAAGTTGAGTAAGCTTCTCAAGTCATAAAACAGTATCAAGGAAAGTCATATAACAGTATTTTCAACCGTTATAAATCTTGTGTGTTGCTTGTGTAGCCGACCAGCTTGAACTTCTCCTCCACGTTACCCAACTTCAGTCTGTAATCCTCTATATGAGCCAGGTAGCGTATGATTCGCAGACTCTTGGTCCAATTAACCGTCGGAGGTTAACTGATCTTACGGCTCAGAATTCCGCTCAGCTTAAAATAGCCTGGGTCTGCTGTAACGGGTGGCAAATAAAATTTTGGAATTTCTTTCTCAAGCTGTCAAAAAAGACAAACATAGTTGAAGAAGATCTGATTTATTCAAATAAAAGATACATTGTCCATTGTTGAAAAAAAAAATTTGTCAACATTTGAAAACGGTCCGTAATCGGATGTTCGGCGAAGCTTCCGTTTGATGTCGGAACTTGATTCTATCAATCAACTGTTTGCAATTCGTGGCTCTCCAGTTATTTTTGTACACCAAGGAACTCAAAACCCCGAAGAAATCTTCGATTGGGCGACTCTGAGGCAGATTTGTCGGGTTGTGGTTTTTGGGTACAAATGGGATCGAATGAGTATTCAGGAACGATTGTGTTTTTATGGCGTAATGCGATGACGCTTTATCCAGCCAAAACACGTATTGTCCATCAGCATGATGTTTTTGTAGAAACGGGATCAAAATTTTCTTCAAACATTCGTTCTGGTACACATCTTGATTGATTGCCAAACCAGAGGGCTTGAACCATGGCTTAGAAATGCCTTTCTCGGAAATGGCAATGTACAGCATCACTTTCTGTTCAAACTTATGTTTAAACTTATATTTTATGTTCGGAGGTGTAGTAGAACTATCCGTTGAATAGTATCGATCGTTTCCGGGAATCTGCGTCTTCGAAAGAGGGAAGTAGCTTTCGTCGTCCATAACAAAACTTTTTCCGGAATAATTTTTAATCAACCAACGGCATTGGGATTTCAGCGTTGAAATCTGTGCATCAGTATACTCCGGGGCTCGTGTCTTCTTTCGGTACTTTATTCTACTCTTTTCAATGTTTTGCAGATGTACTGGTGAGAACAGTTGAACTTTTTTGCGGCATCCCGTTGGCTCAGTGAATCCTTGTTGTTGAAGGCACGAGAAAGAGAACGAAGTCCTCTTGCGTCCATAATTTTGGCTGGTCTTCCACTACCTTGCTTGCGAGCAGTTGTTGGGGATCTTAGGATATGGTAAACAGTCGAAGTCGCAACATTTTCGCTTTTTAAATGTTGTACCGTATACGTTTTGCCGAGATTTCTGTGCAGTTCGTAGAACTGTACAATGCGCTTGCGAAATACTTCGACGGCATTTTGCGAAATACTTCGACGGCATTTTGAGCAAAACTGAGCAAGCATAAACAAAACAGAAAATAATAGCAGAAAGAGGAGAGAAAGAGCTAACGCATACACACGC
>JASCZW010008939.1:0-46161 GCA_034211315.2 Aedes japonicus
AAATGCCCATGTTCTGGCGTTTCATTGAAAAATCAGCTTAAATTAACTTTGTTTACATTTCGGTTAAACTGTGATTATACACTATTAAGCATCTTATACAGGGATGTTATTGATTGTTCTGAATTTGTCATTGAAAAACCCTCAGATATTTTAAAGGAGCAAGTAACATGGTCACCCTACAAGGATCAAAATACTTTTGAATTAACTAGAAATTAGAAGAAAAATTGTAGACGAAAAATTGTAGACGAAAGATTGTAGACGAAATACGTGTTTCTGTCAAGATAAACAAAGGTAGTTGGAATTAAATGGAAAATACTTATTTTTCTTCTAATATCTAGTTATAGGTATTCCACTAAACAGCTCAAACCCTCTGAGTTCACTTTTAAATTACTTATTGGTTTCGATGAAAATGGTTTGATCTTTTTCGTGAGTGCTCTTTTTGGGGGTGTCTGCTACCGCCCTCAGAGCGAGGCGAACAATTATCAGAAGAAGAGGTAGCTAATTCTAGAACTATTGCAAATCGTAGAGTAGAAGTAGAAAGCCTAATCTGATTAGCAAATGATAATCGAATTTTGACTCAAAGAATAAGTCATTTTCTGTTCCGCTTAGCTGCCAAATAGTTACAGTAATTTTCAAACAAACGAATTTCAAAAGGCCAATTTGTTAGGGAGTAAAGTGAGAAGATATTATTACAGTAAATAAATAACTTTTAATCGTACAACTGTCGCAAATCACAAAATAGGCTGTTGCAGCTTGCGACATTTTATTTTGTTACGCGCGTTCGACCATTACTGCCAAACCCTTTGCCGCCAAAGAACAACAACACACATACACACAGCGTTAGTGAAGTCCGTTCGGCTCAGTGTCTTTCGCCTGCAATCGAACGATAATCAGTCCAATAAGAACCTCGGCCGCGATAGTTTGTTTTTAGTCGTCGTCGTCGTCGTCGCACCTGGAATTACAACCGAATAAATGCTGTGTAGTTGAATAAAGACAAAAAGTTTTTGATAACGTTCTTTGCGATAAGTTCGTGGTTTCCCTTGAGTGCCGAAAATCGCGTGTGGTCGATAGGAAGTTAAAGGAGTTGAGAAGCTGGCGGTGTTTATTACTGCTGCGGCCGTTATTGTCCTCCGGAATATCACCATTGCGCCGGGTGGTGCTGCTATTTTCTGCTGCTTACTGTGCTGGTTACTGCTGACGGTTGGAGATGGGCGTTGTTCTGCTGTGCACCGGATTTCCGGCACGATTTGCCAATTTCCCAACCCCTGGTCAAACAAATTGGTGCCGTGACCAGGATTTTGATCGCCGGTGTCCGCGATCTCGAGTGTAGTTCTCCCGGACGATCCAACGCGCCACATCACGGTTGGCAAAGCTTCAAGTCGTCGAAGTGAAACAAAGTCGTATGGCTGTGTGGCATTGGTGCAGCATTGTGCGGCTCTAGCCATTGAAGTGGCTTCTATAAGATCACGCGGACGTTGCGTCCATCTTGCTGAAGGTGCCAGCCAATTCATACAAGGCATAGCCCGCAAGGCATAGCCTTCAGAAGGTTAGTACCAGTCCAAATTTGACCTGACCCCCGCTGGTGCCCTTTTAGATCTGGTTTTTCTTTTCACTGTGCACGACCATCATTTTCTACCGTCAACGGGCGACGGTGGCTGCTGTACTGGCGGTGCCTACTACCATTCTCTCGACGGTTTTGGCACGAATAACGGTTTGCTGAGTGACGTCATCCAAGTTTCATCCGCTAGAAATTGCTTTGGCACGATTGTTGGCTGGCTCTTGTGGCAGATACCAAGTAGTATTTCCTCACTACGACGGTGACAGAGGCCTATCCTAGGGTTCGATGAGCTGTGGCTTACAGTTCTTTGTTTCCTGTTTGGCTGAATTTAAAGATACAAGGCACATTTTTGCCTTGGCAAGGTACGTACCTCTCCAAGCAGCTTTAATTCAATCCCAGGGCTACTGGTGCTCAATTTTTCCCAGGCAACGGTCACATCCATCCAGCGCACCATCGTCGGCGTACGTGTTGCAGCCTTCCAAAATAGCGGACGAACAGGAAAAGCGTCAGCTGGTGCTTCGACGCTACTTTGGCTTCGCTGAGCCGAGACAAGCCAGTTCTTGGGAGGCGTACCGGGACGAAAGGGGACAGGCTCCGAGGTGGCACTGCGGATCGAGAACCTAGACACGATTCGGCAGAGCTTGAGGAAATCCAGACGGCTCTGGAATGCGTCGAGGAGAGCAGTACTAGGTGATGAGGCCTAAATAACGCCGATCCGGTCTGGCTCTGAAAGCCGGTTTTCGAATAAAGGCCGGTCTGTCATCTTAAACTGCCTCCGACTACTTCTTCGAGGCAGTACCTCCCTCCTCCTCCCCTACGGTTTCCTCCACTCTCAAGGGTCTAAAGCTTCCGACGATCACTCTGCCCCGAATTCAACGGCGATTATAAGGAATGGTTGGCATTCCACGACACCTTTCTTGCATTAATCCATTCGAACCAGGACGTACCGGACATGCAAGTTCCATTACCTGCAAGTCATCGGTAACTGGTGAGGCTGCTCAAGTCATCGAATCGTTCGCGATTAGTGCTGCCAGTTATTCACTGGCCTGGCGAGGCACTGGCGAGCAGGTATGCAAATGAGTTACCTCCTAAAGCGGCATCTGCAGGCCATGATGGAGATTCATCGAGTGAAGAAGGAGACAACAGCTTCATTGCGTCGGGATCGTTGACGACCTCGAGCGGCACACTAAAATCCTACGGCAGCTCGGAGAACCAATCGACGCTCGGAGCACAATCTTGGAGCATTTGTTGTGCGTTCGTCTTCAGATGAGACTCTCAAAGCCTGGGAGGATCATGCAGCTTCGAACGACAATCCCACCCACGATGCACTCACTTGAGTTTCTGCACCGGCGCATTCGAGTTCTCGAATCCATTTCGGTAAACTACGCCCTATCTCCTCCAGCAATACGTCACGTCGGCTCCATGTTTCGACAGCTTCGAAGGCCTACTCGGCGAAATCGTTATCGGTAACGGCAGATTGGTAATCCGGGCAAGTGCTTTGCTGCTTGCGAGCAGCGACATCCATTGGTGCAGTATACAACATTTGGAAAGATGTCCACAGCTGATCGTCTGGCCTTGGTGAATGCAAATCGGCTCTGTCTGAACTGCTTCCGGGGTGACCATTTTTCGAGGATCTGCACTTCGAAATATACATGTGGGAGTTTGCCGGTGACGTCACCATTCTCCTACTCCGCTGGCGGATTGGCGACAATGCAGGCCCTTCCGGAATTAGCAACACTGCTCGGGTATCTACCAACGTGGTTGACTTCTGTGATTGACGATACCGCATCCTTCGTGCTTTCCGCTGCCACATCCAGCGAACCGGCAGAAGTTAACTACAGTCTTCCACTCCAAGAGGTCGAGAGAAACGTGTTCATGTTGACGGCGATTGTGATGGTCTGTAGATCGCTATGGAAAGGAACAATTATGCTCGAGCACTGCCCGATTCCGCATCCCAACCCAATCTGATGACGGAAAAGATGGCTCAATTACTGCGGCTGCAACGAAGCAAGACAAATATCCTTGTCCAAGGTATCGGCGAGCAGCCACAGCATGCTAGGCAGTCCGTGCACGTCCAGATCCGGTCCCGAAAGGAAAACTTCTCCGTGAATGCCGAGTTTCTAATCCTCCCGCGAGTCACTCTGATCTACCCGCCCACGATGTTTCCGTACAGCACTGGAAGCTTCCGCCGAATCTCTTCCTAGCGGATCCTCAGTTCCACAAGCGTGCTCCGATCGACGCGAGTTGCTGAGAATTCAGCATTCCTTCGCGTTCTTCCAGACAGCAGACCGAATCAACCTGGCCAAACCTCTTCCCTATGCTCGTTGACAGTGGTCTTCGGGTGGCTTGTCTCTGGTTCCGTAGACAAAATTCCTTCTGCAAAAGTAAATCCTTCGTGCTCAATTCTTGCGATATCACTATTCAACCTCAAAGAAAGCGTCGAACGATTTTGGAAGGTCAGGAGTTGCAGATCCGATCCGATTACTCTCTTGAGGAGAAGCAATGTGAGGACTGTTTCAATCCACTGTTTCAAGGAACGCAGAAGGCCGGTACATAGGCTTATATTGATAAGTAATTCACAAGATATGAGACTGCTATGCGAATAACGGCAGACAAACTGTTAATATATAACATTTCCGATAAAATTTTCTCTAATTATTTTTAAATTTTAGTTACGTAACAAGCGAGCTTAATACAATATTGCTCGCAGAAGACATATTTGTAATAATGATCAATTAGTTCAATAGCTGAAGAAATGAGATTTTTATCATCATAAAAGGATGCCGATTCACCGTCTATGTGGTTTATTTACTTCAAAATTGTGTTGACAAAAAGTACCGGGAAGTGGCTTTGAGTGCTGACACATGGTCAGATGGTTTTTTCCGTGAATTGGTCAATTATCAAGAGAGGAAATCTGGACAGGGGTTTCTGAAAACACCTCTGAAAACTGCCATACTTGCCCATCGCTGGATATCAACACACAAATCACACAACTGGGATGCTTGTGGTGGGAAGCTCAGGGAAGTCTCCCGATCCGAAATTACAGGAAGTATGTGTGTTTTCCTAATAATTCTGTTCCTGATGCATTCTGATTTCAGTGAACAACCAAGTCGAGATGGTATCTGATGCTGTCAATGTTCATCCTCTACCACTGCTGTCAAAATCTGGGACGCACAATGGAGCCGTATTTTGAAGTCCCTGAGTCCCTCTAGCCCAGTCGTCCCGAATCCTGCCAGCGTTCAGCATAGTCGTCCTAGACCTGTGGCTGGATGTGGATCTGGGGACTTCCAGACCTGCTTCTCAGACAGGTACAATCAATATATTGAGCATTCGTCACCTGATACCGATCAAATTTTCAGAATTTTGGACGACGTTAACCCTCGTGCCGAGCAGGCCGGATGCTCGATTCCGTGCCGTAAGCAGGACGCCATGATCTATCACCAAAACGCCGGTAGAATGAATGCTGATGTCGAAGAGTACCGACTAGCTGTATCGGATCTTAGCTATGACGTTATTGTCCTGTGCGAAACGTGACTCGATTCCCGAACGCTTTCCAGTCAGGTTTTGGTCCTGAATATGAAGTTTTTGTTGGAGAGTTCGGGATTATGATCTCATTGATACTCATTGCCGGTCTGTTTTCTCAGTTATCGAGAGTGCGACTCCAGTTGATGAGATATTCGTTTACGGCGACTTCAATTTGCCTGGCGTTTTGTGGAGGCCATCTCATAGCGGATTTCTATATCCAGATCCAGACGATTCTACTTTTCATGCAGGTTCTATTGATATTCTACACAACTATAGCGCAGCAATGCTTTCTAAAATCAACTATGTAGTAAACGAAAATAACCGCAGTCAAGTTCCATGGCTCCTTGTCCATTAATTCAACCAGTTCCACACCACCCTCCTCGGATTGTCACTGTTGAAGACCAACTAGTTCGCGATTTGGACGACTTTCCTGCTGCGTTTTTTACGACTTTCGTAAAGCTGACCACCGTAGATATATAAATAAGTTATCTAACATGGATTGGGAGAACATTCTTGATCCTGACGACGTTGAGGCTGCAGCGCATACTTTTGCACATGTCTTGGTATATGTCATTGACAGACATATCCCGAAAAGAACTCATCGCAATGTTGCTCGCGCTCTCTGGCAAACGATTGAACAACGACGGTTGAAATCAATTAAAAGAGCAGCTTTGAAAAGATTTACGAGTATCGCACGCTCCCTCTGAAACTTCACTATGTGCGGCTAAATCACATGTACCAACGAGTCAGTCGCCATTGCTTTTGCATTTTCAACGCGCCATTCAGCGCAAACTCAAACTTGCCCGAAGTCCTTCTGGAACTACGTGAACAAGCAACGTAGGGAGTCTGGCCTCCCATCGTCTATGGAATTCAATGGAGAAGTTGCTGCTACTCCTCAAGATATATGAAGTCTGTTTTCCAACAAGTTTTCCAGTGTATTCGCAGATGAGCTATTGAGTGACAACGATGTTACCCTGGCAGCTATGAATGTTCCTGTAATCGGTCAAACGCTCGGTGCAATTGATGTCAACGTGGAAATGATATCCAAGGAAAAGTCGTCCTTCAACCTTGGACCTGATAGTGTTCCATCCGCGTTCTTGAAGACGTATATCACTTGCTTATTAGTTCGACTTCATCGTCTATTCTGCATCTCTCCAGCGGCATCCTGCTGGAAGTTTGCGCATATGTTTCCTGTCCATAAAAAGGGAAGCAAACGAGCCGTGGATAACTATCGAGGTATCACATCGTTAAGTGCTGTTTTTCGAGCTGGTTATTATAGAACCGTTGCTCTCTCATTGCAAGCAGTATTTGAGTGCTGATCAACATGGGTTTACTTCTGGTCGCTCTACAACCACTAATCTGCTGTGCCTGACTTCGTACATTATCGAAAGCATGACTGATCGGGCTCAAACGGACGTTATGTACACCGACCTATCTGCGGCATTCGACAAGTTGAATCATGCCATTGCACTATGGTCCAGATCACGAATTTACGAGGAAACATGCTCCCAGCGCCTAAACTTGAAACTTTACAGCAAAGTGAGGTTCTACAACATGGTTTATATTATCAAGGCCCATTTTTTGATGTTAATTAAAATTAGAGTGGTCCTCATTTTTACGGAAATACAAAAACTAACTTTTTAATTTGCATAAATAGACGTTTATACTCTTAAACAAAATTGTAGCGCAGAAAATTTCATGGAGTTTTTGTAAAAACACTTTTTCTGTTGCTTAAAACTTGGCCGATTTAGAGCACTTTTCCCTCATCAACTTAGGGTGTACCATGAAAAAATGTTTTTTTGCCCTTACTTTTTTATTTCAATTCCCATCGTTAAGTTGTGTAACGACTAGTTTTAGAACATCTAAAGACGCGTACTTTGGTGTACACATTTTCCACTATCTTTAATCAATCAATAGTTATTGAAGTTTTTCTAAAAAATACGCCCTTTTCAAATGTTGATTATTATGATTGGGGCAAACACAAAATAAAATCAAGACGTCATTTGAAAGGACAATATACATTGTTAAACATATGTGAAAACTAGAGATATGTTATTTCTGTATCTTGAGAAAATTACATTTGAATCTGGGATGGTTTTTGAAGAAAAACTTCAATAACTATTGGTTGGTTAAAGCTAACGGCAAAATTATTATATCAAAATACGCGCTTTCAAATGTTCAAAAACTCGTTTGAACAAAGTTTAACGATGAAAATTGAACTTAAAAAGTTAGGACAGAAAAACTTTTTTTTTATGGTACACCCTAAGTTGACGATATTAAAGTTGCTCTAAATCGGCCAATTTTCAAGCTACAAAAAAAACTTAAATATGAAAATTCCATTAAATTTTTTGCGCTACTTTGCCCAAGATTGTAAACGTCTATTTCTGAAAATAAAAAAGTTAGTTTTTGTATATCCGTAAAAATGAGGACCACCCTAATTTTAATCAACATAAAATTATAGGCCTTCGTTTTTATTTCAAGTTTCACCACCATTTTTTTAAGGTTAAAAATTGAACGACTGCGCTACAATTTTGCTTAAAGGTATAAACGTCTATTTCTGCAAATTAAAAAGTTAGTTTTTGTATTTCCGTGAAAATGAGGACTACTCTAATTTCAATTAACATCAAAAAATGGGCCTTGATAATATAAACCATGTTGTAGAACATCACTTTGCTGTAAAGTTTAAAGTTTATGCGCTGGGAGCATGTTTCCTCGTAAATTCGTGATCTGGACCATAGTGATTGCGGTTGCTAAGCTCGACATGCTTGGTGTAAGCGGTAATCTTCTGAGTTGGTTCCGCTCTTATATCACGGGCCGCCAACTAATGGTTGCCATCCCAAGTAACCATAAGCATTAAGCTTTAGCTCGATAATAACACTATATCAGCATAAATGTTGCTTAGAAGTTCTATATTAGCATATTTTAGACATGTAAGCTTCATATTAGCAGCACAAATGCATTCAAGCTCCAACGAAAACTTAGCATTATCGCCAGCATTATATGCTCATATAAGGCTGTTATAATGCATACAAGTATTTATCATGTTCACAGCATACATGCTTTATATCTGCATTTAGTGCTCATATAAGGCTATCAAATAATGCTAAGAACTTGTTTACAAAAGCATTGAAAAGTAATTTGAAATCAACATAAACCTGTATGGACGAGAATAAGTGGAAAAAAAACTTTGAAAAGTGGAAATTATAGACGTAAAGTTAAATTCTATCGAAACTACGATACTTCTAAACTTAACACACATATTAATGATTTGGTTCCAGAAACAAATACATCTCCATTAGCCAGTTTTACGCCTTCAAACTCGTTCGTAGATACGGAGATGAAAGCTATAACAGTAGTAAAAGCAGCGGTCCAACCATGCATGATGATACCTTGGTTCAAGACGCGGTACTGGAAATTTTGAATTTACAAAATATTACTTTACGCATACAAATAAACCTGTTCGTTACTAATAATATGAATTTTCACTAAGTGGTTTATTGAAAGCTCATAATTGCGTGCATTATCCTCCATTATTTTGCTAATACCATCAATAAGAAAAAGCAAAAAAATGAAATAGCTCTTAAAATAAATCGGAAATAGACAGTTGATAAATGCAGCATAATAGCATTATTAGTGCCAAAAACGGGCTATCAAAACTGACAGTTATGTTGAGGTGCATTAATATCCCAAGTAGCACACTACGATCATAATTAGTTGTAGTAACTTGAATATAACTTAGCAAGTCATATCTATGTTATTTCAACTGAATGGCAACATGTGTGCTATTAGGGATAGCATTACTAATGCTATTTACGAGCTGTCACTTCTGCACAATATAAGCACGTTATTTCGCCTTTTTTAGCATTATATTAGCATTATATGTGAATATAGAGCTCCAAGACATTTAAGTGCTGCTTTATATGCAGACATAATGCTGATATAATGACACTTTTAGTGCTTAATGGTTACTTGGGATAGGAGATTGCAGATCAGCTTGCTTCTCCGCCACATCAGGTATGCCTCAAGGAAGCCACCTGGGACCGTTGATTTTCATACTCTACTTCAACGACGTGCATCTGGTTATCGAAGGTCCTTGCTTATCGTATGCTGATGACCTCAAAATCTATTTACAGATCTGATCGATTGATGACTGCCACTTTTTTCAACGTCAGCTGAATGTGTTCGCCAGTTGGTGCAATATGAACCGAAAGGTAGTGAACCTTTCCAAGTGCTCCACTATCACGTTTTTACGAAAAAAGCAACCGATTATGTTCAACTACGACCTGCTTGGTTCGTCAATCGAACGCGTCAAACAGGTAAAAGAGCTGGGTGTGATTTTAGATTCGTAGCTATCATTCAGGCAACACATCACATATATTGTTGACGAAGCGTGTACAACCTTAACGTTCATATTCAGGATAGCTAAGAACTTCTCCGACATCTACTATCTGAAATCACTTTATTGTTCCCTGGTACGATCGATACTCGAGTATTGTTCTGCGGTTTGGAACCCAAACTACAACAACGGTGCCGAGAGAATCGAATCCGTTCAGCGTCGCTTTCTCCGTTTTGCGCTTCGTAGACTACCTTGGAATGATCCATTTCGGCTACCCAGCTACGAACACCGTTGTCAACTGATCAACCTAGAGCTGTTCCGAACTAGAAGAGACACAAGCAGAGCCTTGATCGTCGCCGATATCCTGCAGGGTAAGACAGATTGCGAGGCTCTCCTAAGGCAAGTCAACCTGTTTGTTCAACCTCGACCGGTTCGCAACAATCTCATGTCAATCGAGATTTCCGGCATTCAAACCACGCTCAGTTGCTGGACTGGTTTATTGTTTCATTCTCAATTTTTCGAATCTCCTCGTCTTCAACCATGTTTATTTGATCCAGATAATCCTTGAATCCTTGAGCGACCATGTTACCACGAAACTTCCACTGCATACTTAGTAAACTGAGAGCAAGGAGTTCGGTCAGGCACGTCAGTACAACCAAACAATTCATCAATTGTTAATCCGGATTGATCCTCGTCGTTCAACTTGGGAGGTTTGTTCCACATATGAAGTTCTGAAGTACATGAAGCACCTGTAAAAATCGTACCTGAAAGCAAATAAAATTCAATTAGAAGGTATAACTAATACATAGCAGAATATAATCAATAACAAACAAACATGTTTCTATATTACCATTATATTTAAGATATATAAGTATTACCAGTTTCCAATGGACAATGACTGGACAATGACATGTAGCTATTGAAATGGTCTTTGAAAGCTCCAGAAGTACAGGATATCGCTCTCCCTTTCCCATTGCAGCCTTGCAAAAACTCCTTATTGAAGATTGTTCGTTATTGTCTGTAAATTGGAGAATAATTTGAAATTACTTAATAATTAATGACTTACTACTGCTTACCTTAGCAAATCCAATTTGTCGGAGATGGTTTGCAAGGTGTAGTTTGTGACCTTCTTTGAAACTGTTCAATGAATTGCGAACTGAAAAATACTCCCTTATACGCACTCGAAGCTCAACCAATCCAACTCCTTTTTATCCACATTCTTGATCGGATCAAATTTCCGGAAATTATCAAATGGAGTATTGTCATCGGCAGGCACTGGCTGTGCAGAAACAAGTGAGGAGTTCAAATTTTTTTTTCTTCCAGTTGTTCAAGCTAAAATTGAAAGAAACCATCAAAATAATAGTTTTTATAGAAAAAAGCTTGAAGTTACCGTTTCTGAAGTATTTCTTATTTCCTACTCTTTTAGCTCCAAGTTCTCCCAGTTCATCACGAAGTTCTTTCACTGTTTTAGTTTTAATTGTTCTGTTTTTGGAAGAATTATCAATTTTTAGGCACATGTGGAATCACAGGAAAATTTGATGAAGTGGGTCTTGGAAGTCAACCAAACCGGTCGCGTTTACTGATCGGTGAAAAAATAGTTGCGATCGTCGAATTTAGTGATCATACGTATAATGTTATTGAGTGGTGAAAAATGAAGTAGTGTTTGCGTTTATTGAATGGTCAAAGAAAAATGTTAAGAAAAAATACGCAGAGCACAAAAAGTTGCTGGGTGACATGGTGAGCGAGTTCGATCAGTGAAAACAAAAGGTCCGCTTCCAGCGGAGCATGTTCGAGCTGATCCGACTGACGGCCAAGAAATTCCCGGCATACGTGAGCGATGCGCACCACCGTCGGGTTCTTGACACCGTGCTTTATGTTACCGAGGGTCAACGGCTGGATGAAAGCTCCTCTCCTTGATCTCGCTGGCGGAAGCCGTTCAGGGATTGGGCTACTATCTGGTTAACTTGACTGGCTGTATGTGTATATGTAGATGTGTATGTGTGCATGTATATATGTAAGTATTTATGAATGAGAGAGAATACGAGCGTGATTTTCCAAATCCGGCCCGATATTGGTAAGTAATATTCCCAGTAACTCAATTTTACTCAATTTTAGTTGAAGATGAACTATATTGAACATATTTAACCATTCCACAAATAAGATATTGAAACTCGCCACATTTTTATCTCTTACACGACTATGAAGGTTGTTTAGGTTTCCAGCGCTTTCGGCTATAGATGTCAGGATAATTATCAAATATTCAAACAGTTGTAAGGCCGTGGTGCGCAGAGAGTGTGGATCTACGACACTCAACATGTTTGGCGAAATGTTGAATGGAAGTGGATAGGCTTATCTCGGTGACTGCCCCCTTATATTTTGATAACTATAGGGAACCACGTTGTGAACCCCTGTAGATTTGGGCACCATTGCCTTGAAACAGTGTTCACAAAACGTGTCCCTGGGTCGTATTACGATGATGATCTTCGGAAAAACTTCAACCTCTTAAAGGGCGATACGGTCAAAATTTGGTCAATAGCAACTTGACGTATTTCTTTCAATTTTGCATTTAAAAACCTGAACACCCCTCATTTTGAAGGTGTGTGTGTGTGTGTAGAATGTTGCTCCTATTTTGATTTTGGAATTCACTCTTCAGTTGTCAAAATGCCGTCCAAGCAAGAAGAGCAGCGTATCAAAATTTTGCTCGCGCATCGCGAAAATCCGAGCTACTCGCACGCAAAGTTGGCAAAATCGCTAAAAGTTGCCAAATCAACCGTTACAAATGTAATTAAACTGTTTGGGGAACGTTTGTCGACAGCCAGGAAGTCTGGATCGGGGGGAAATCGAAAACCGGAAGCCGCTGAGACGACAAAAAGAGTTGCCGGTAGCTTCAAACGAAACCCTAACCTATCACTCCGAGATGCCGCAAATAAGCTGGGTGTATCGTCTACAACCGTGCATCGTGCCAAAAAACGAGCCGGACTATCGACTTACAAGAAGGTAGTGACTCCAAATCGCGATGATAAACAAAATACGACGACCAAGCGCGATCCCGGAGGCTGTACACGACGATGCTGACGAAGTTTGACTGCGTGGTAATGGACGACGAAACCTACGTCAAAGCCGACTACAAGCAGCTTCCGGGACAGGAGTTTTATACGGCAAAAGGAAGGGAAAGGTAGCAAATATTTTCAAGCACACGAAACTGTCAAAGTTCGCAAAGAAATATCTGGTTTGGCAAGCCATCTGTACCTGTGGCTTGAAAAGCAGCATTTTCATAGCTTCCGGGACTGTCAACCAAGAAATTTACGTGAAAGAGTGTTTGAATAAACGTCTGCTGCCTTTCCTGAAGAAACACGGTTGTTCCGTACTGTTTTGGCCGGATTTGGCATCTTGCCATTACGGTAAAAAGGCCATGGAGTGGTACGCCGCCAACAACGTGCAGGTGGTTCCCAAGGACAAGAACCCTCCCAACACGCCAGAGCTCCGCCCAATTGAGAAATACTGGGCTATTGTCAAGCGGAACCTAAAGAAGACCAAAAAAACTGCTAAGGACGAGCAGCAGTTCAAGGCAAACTGGCTTTCTGCGGCGAAGAAGGTGGACAAGGTGGCTGTACAAAATCTGATGGCAGGGGTCAAGCGTAAGGCCCGGCAATTCGGATTTGGAAAAGCGGAAGCCTAACTGAATATTTTTCCTGAATTTTATACTAATTGAACTTGAAAAAGAAATTTAATTTGATTTTTTAAATAAACGATTTCACCGATTTACACGCGTTTTCCCTTGACCAAATTTTGACCGTATCACCCTTTATTGCGAAATAACCAAGTTAGGCCTGCAAAATAGGCGATATTTCACAATTGATTGTTGTCTCAATATTCCTGTGGATGATTATTCGGTTGGTTTACATCTACACCCATAGAGGCTTATGTTCTGTAAAGATTACAATTTTTCAATGGATGAGATATTTTCTCCTAGAAGGATCCCTTGACAACGTTCTCAAATCAAAGATTACTCCTCCACTGGCATTTGCTCGTTCGAATCGGAAACAAATCATAACATATTAACATTCGACTGTATCTCTTGAAGTGAAAGTCAATCCTCTTATCTCAATCGATCTGTTAGTCTACACATTGCTGGAGACCATCTTTCCACCGGCGTTTGGGAGAATGGAATCCGACATTGGTTACATGCGATTATCAAAGGCTCCATTGTTCACCGTGAAATTATTCCAGCAGCCCACTAACTGCTCCGGATTTGTGTACTACTATTATATTGCGCAGGTTCCGAAGAACAACTGCGTCCCCTCTCTAGACTTTGCCTTTAACAATGTGTTGGGTGGATGCAAGTTTTCCGACCGACAGCAGACCAGCGGAAGGAAGCAATTTGGATGGGGATTTTTCGTACACACATAGTCAAAACAAAACAAAATCCTTCGTAATACCTTAATCTTTTTGCTGGTCGTAATCCGGCAGCCTGTTTATGCACATGTACACGATGAGGAGGCTCAAAAACAACGGGAACTCTCTTCAAGAGGACTACCCATCGCACCTAGCCGCAGCTCAATGCCAAAGATGTGTACGCAAAGTGCAGGACCTCCGGTTCTCTTCAGATTTGGGGGATTTTTTTTCCTGGGTGGGATATTTTAGGTAAAAGCAAAGCTAGGATAACCTACAGAGTGCTACAATTAGGGGTGCCACTCTAATAGAAGAGAGATTTCTGATACGAATCAGCGTTAACGAATGCATCAGTTGGGCTGCTTGTGCGAGGTGCACTCGGGTTTATGTAGGGATGCTCAGTTAGCGCCGAAATCAAAAACTTAAACGGATGATGAGCCATTCACACACCTGTTATATATTCATCATCCATGGACCATCAGTTACATTGCCATCATCTAGCTCCAAATTCAGAGGCCAACATTTTATCTGCAAGATTTAGCGTTAATGTCCATCGTCGCAAGCAAAAGGGCGAGTAATAATTTCTTACCAAAGATCCACTGGAACTTCTCAATTCGTAACGCATTACCTGGCGTTATAAGTTGCTGATCATCCCTAGAACACTGAAAATGCCTCCACTCGATAAATCTGCAGACAAACATTCTCCTGAAAATTCCCCACTCACAGTACAATGAAAACTACCCGGATAGTCTCAACTACAACGCCTTCGCCTGAAAGTCCTAACCTAACCCATCCAAAGACTGAAACACAAAACCGAAACGCTTGCGGTTTTCTCCATTTCTGTTTATTCCTCGAGATGCCCCAGCCTACTTCACCACCGCACTGCTCTGGACCGGCGAGTACTCATCTGTTTTGTTTGGTGAAACTCCGGTCTTCCTAAATCTTTCCTCCCTTTTAAAATTGTGCATTCGAGAAGCAACGGCTCACTTGTTTTACCAAAAACAACAATCGGAGGGCAAGGATATGTATGTAGTTTGGAAAAAGGATACTGCTTGCTTGCCACTGATACGATAATCGTATTTCTGAGTTTTCTAAAGCTTTCAAATAATTTCAAGCGATTTTCATTACTAGAAATTTTAGTAACTTCCAGATTTGAAAATGAATTTGTTTTTAATAAGATAATCTCCTACTAGTCATGCGTTTAAGTGAAAATTAAATTTAATTTATTTTTTCAAATCAAACTTATGCAATCTTATTTTCCCCTCCGATGATCAGGATGATTAGATTTATCGTTATGTTTCAGCACAAATTGCCTATTTGCAACCATCCATCCTGATCCATGATTTCCGATTCCATACTTTCGAAATTAAACAAAATTCAAGCCGTGGTAACTTTTCCACAACAACACTCTACCCATAGCCGGATGAAAAACCACTACTGGCAGGTGATTGATAAATACGGTCCCCCTCGATTGACAGTATCGTCACCACCGTTGTCGTCGCAGTCGGTCGGCCGAGCAATGAAAAGCAATTAAAATGTTTATTAATTCATAATCGACCATACCTCCAATGCCCGGACCAACGCATCTCCGATTAACGAGGGAAAATGAGTTAATTTCAATTTCATGGCTGGTTCTGTTCCTGACCTAGCCCAAAAAAAAAGGGTTGTCAGCAGACGTGTACGCCGGCACGGTCATGCTACCGCCGGACAGTATTATTTTTTTGTAAAAATTGTTCCGTTCTTTTTCATTTATGTCATGCCGATTACTTTTTGCTTTTAATAAAATTGATTTAGCCGGAACCGATTAATGATTTCAAAGCAACTAACATTTACGTTTAAAAACATGGACTACCCATGCAGCATCAATCATAGTAACCTAGACAAAATTTGACAGCTCTATCAGTCGAACTCTAACCGTGATGTCAAAAACAGTGAAGCAACTCCTTTCAGAAGTGTGCGCGTTCAAAGAATGGCACCCCGCACGCGTCAAAAACGGACATCGTTCGGCACTTTGCGGGCGCCGGATACGCCCGTTCCGGAACCTACAACATCTTAGCACTATTAGCCAACAATCAGAGCATCGAAAGAAAGCCCGGTTCCGGACGGCCGACGACCCCGAACGACAAGAAGCTCCAAACGATGCTGAAAAGGAAGACCGAGGTAAAAGTGGCTAGATCGCTGCGTGTGCTTGGCCGGGAAGTTGGTTCAACCGACCAAACAGTGAAAAAATGCCTGGCGAACATGAACATACATGTCAGGAAGCGGAAGTCATGTCCACTGGTTTCGGAGCTGCAGGCAATGACGCAGCGGCAGCGGCTGAATAAGACGGTCAACTCGATTTTCCCGGCGAATCGCGACATGTCGGTGGTGATGGACGACGAGACCTATCTCACCCTGGATGGCAATGACTTGAAGGGCACTTCGTATTTTACAAATTCCCCAAGAAGGTGCTGCTGTGGCTGATAATCAGCGAGAAGGGAATGTCAAAGCCGCTCTTCTTTCGCTCCGGACTGGCCGTGAACGGAGAAATTTGTAGTACGAAATGCCTGCCGGAAGTTGCGTCGTTCATCAAGAAATACCATAAGAACGAAGACGCGGTGTTCTGGCTGGATCTGGCAACGGCCCACTATTCGAAGCGATCGTCGGAGGAGATGGAGCGGCTGAATGTCGATGTGGTAACCAAAGTTAGCGTCTCCCAGCTGCGTCCCATCGAGAATTTCTGGACCAACTGGAAGCGTAAGATCTACTCCAACAATTTTGTTGCGAAAACTGTGGAAGCATTGATAAATAAAAGAAGCAAGGACTCAAAAACAGGCCTACACGCATGTTTTCGTCCGCCATGACGAATGTTCCGGTTAACTGCCGGAAGGCCGCTCGCAAATGCGTAGAATTTTTTTTTTCAAGGAAGCCTAAATAATTACCTTCCATGGCAAATTTATCAAAAGCAATTATGTGTCTTAGCTTTTTTTTCTCCATCGGAAAAAAAAGTCCATAAATGCAAACATTACCAATAATTGACAATTGTATTGGTCTCACACGACTTATAAAAAACTGTAGGCGTACGCAAAAAAAAATCATATTTGGCAATACCTGTCACGTCCAACGGTCTTACCAGGAAATTTACGTGTATGAGTGTTTAGAAAACTGTCTGAAGACTTTTATGAAGCAACGCAAACTGCAGGTCGTTCAAGATAGATGCTTAAAGATCATATATCGAAAGTCACACTTGCATCCTCCGGTTGAACTCTATGAACAAGTTAACGCCACTCTTATGCTGACTAGAGCGCACTACGAACAGGAAATCCTTTCGTAAGTTTGAAGAATTGTAATAGATAATTTAACGCACGACAACATCTTACTTACGAGAACTATTCGGAATCGAGTATCACGAAGGGGAGGGCAATTAACGCTATCGAGGGCATACACCGAGTATGACAGGAAAAAAAATGTGTGTATATTGGCAGCACACTGTACAACGAACTTCCATCGTGATGTAAAAAAAAAAGTTAGTCCATACATGTTCAAGAATATTCTGAGAAAACATCTGAAGGATCTTTGGTCTGGTGAACTGCAGCCTTCGGTCAGCTTTGCAATTTTTACAACACTCAGTCATCGCTTTGTGGTCTCCGAAACGACGAGCTGCTCATCAGCTCCTTGTCAAGCTTGGCAAGGATTCAGGACATGGGGCTGGCAAAATCAGCGTTCTCTTAGATAAGATAGAGTAGTATATGTCTGACCGAAGCCACCAATGGTACGCCCTAAAGTTCTACAAAATTCCAGCTTTGCAACAATCACTACACTTGGTCATCACTATGTGGATACCAGAACGACGAGCTGCCCATCAGATCTCTGTCAGCCATACCAAGGATGCCGGACATTGGTTTAGCGAGCATCAGCCTCCTGTCAGGGTATTTATCATCGCTTTGTGAACTCCGAAACGACTATTCATTAGCTTTCTGTCACTCACGCAAAACTATCGGTCTTTTATAGCCTTTTGTGCCAATGGGAGAAGAGGATTTACTGAATCTCCACTTCTACGGGTTTCCTTCCGGTTCTGCTTTTTTTGTCGGATTTGGTTAAACATTATGGCAAAACGCCAGAGCTCCACCCATTCAAGAAGTATTGGCCCATCGTCAAGCGGAACCTGAAAAAGACCCAAAAAACTGTTGACAGCGTTAAGGGGACCCTCCCCTAGATTTGGGCAAAAAAAGGCAAAGTTTGTATTTTTTTGTGGGAGATTGATAAGGCGTACGAATTTTCGGTTTTTACGAATCCATTTGATTATTATTCAAAATTTCAAAGAAATAAAAGAATTGTGAAAATTTAAAACAACGGCTACAAAATGGCGATTTCCGTAAGCCTCTTTTCGTCAAAACATAGGGCGACAACTTCAAGCCTGCAGCCTCTTGTGGTGAACAGAAATCAAATCTAGTTATCATTTCTGAAACATAATGATATTTTCTACGGTTTGAACTAAGTTTTAGACAATTTAAACTTCAACTCATTGCAAAGTAAACATTTAAACTGAAAAGTTTAATTTTTCGTTACTTTTTTTCATTTCAACCGTGTTTAAAAATTATAAATAATTAATTTTTAATGCCAAATTTTAGTTCAAGCCGTAAAATTATAACCTTTCAAACAGTTATTTGATCGAGGGAATCGGTTTAATAGTTCAAGCCCGAAGCTTGAAGTTAGATTGAAAAACATGGTTTCGAGAAATCGCCCTTTTGTAGCCACCATTTTGAATTTTCAGAATTTTTTTTATCTCCTTGAAATTTTGAATAACAATCAAATTTAATCGTCAAACCGGAAGTTTGTACGCTTTTTCATTCTCCCTCAGAAAAAATACAAACTTTGCCTTATTTTTGCCCAAATCCAGGGGAGGGTCCCCTTAAGCTTAAGAAAACCAATAAGTTGATTCAAAACATCTGGCCATTCGGACTCGTTCACCTCGATGCTTAGCTGAAATCTTCTTTTAACACAAATTTCAGAATGAATTGCCTAACGTTTCAAATGGAACAGCGTATATATAAGGTAGGGAACAGCTTAAGGTGTGGCCCATTTAGTATTGAAAAAAAAAACATTTTTGATTCTAACAGCGACCCTAGTGGTCGGATTTGTAAACTATGACATCTTATGTGTTCCCTATAACAATAACAACATCAGAAGTTTTTTTTCGCGGTGCAGTTCGAACGTGTTTCAGAGAAATACAAAATGAAAGAAGAAAGAAGAAAAATAATTTTGCGCAATCATTTGGAAAACCCTTCGTGGTCTGGACCAAAACTTGCTAAAGTGTTGGGTTTTCCCCCGAAATACCGTGTGGCGTGTTTTGAAAAAGTACAGAGAATCTTTGTCAACGAATCGCAAACATCAAAGCAAGTGTCGGGCGGATACTTTCAACCGTCAACTGCGGAACAAAGCCATCAAGAACATTAAGACCGCGATTTGGCGTGTGTAATTCACCACTTTAGTTTCGTGCTTATAGATGAACTCGCAACGCAATGAACGCAACACTAGCTCGTGTTTTGCTTCTAACACCGTGTATGATTTTTGAGAATATGCACGAAAGCTCTCAACATGCACCCAGTATGACACTGGTTGCCATGGATAGAGCGATACTCGTCAAAAAGTTTTGCGCCGCACGCAGAACCGTGCATCGGATTCGTCTCCGGGAAGGCTTCAAGTCATACCGTGTCTGTAGACAACCAAATTTTGATCAAAAGCAGAACAATGTGGCCAGAAAACTGTATGATCAGGTGTTGACAAAACTCAATGGCTGCCTCCTCGTGGATGATGAAATCTATGTAAGCTGAATTCAAACAGCTACAGGGACAAAAAGTTTACTTGGCTACGGCTCGAGGAGATGTTCCTGCCAAATTCAAGTTTGAGTTTGCAGATAAAGGCATCTGTAGCTGCGGTAGGAAGACCAAGGTTTTCATCACTGATATGATATTTAATTCAGAGCTGTACAGAACGGAATGTTTCCAAAAGCAAATATTGCCATTCATCAGATCCCACAATGAATCTGTCATGTTTTGGCCAGATCTTGCAAGCTGTCATCACAGTAAAACAGTGCTACAATTTTTTTTGTATTTGCCCTCTAAAGTTCACATAAAGGCGAACATTTTAGTTAGAACAGAATACTATGTTGTTAATGTATATCCGAAATATTCGTAATAGTCTTATTACAATTCTAACAAGGCCACACCTTAGGCATTATTTCTTTGTTTATACTAACCATGCAAAACTTGAATTAAATGATACTGTTGTTTTTGACTTTTTGCGGTTTTTTTATTTCATGCTTTGAGAAAAAATGTGTTGCCAGTTTGTTTTACCCGGAGCCAGCGGTGTGCAGCTGGTATGCAGCTGGAAAGATGCAGCAACGTGGAGATAAATAACACAGCTTCACAGAAGCCCGATAAAAAGTTTCTATTCTTATTTTAAAAGATCCTCACCATCTTAACCTGACCTTTTCAGGGCGAGCAATTTGATTTTCCCAGATGGCGCTTCTTTATTTCATAGAGTTTTTTCTCGATCTCATCTACCTTACCGTTGCATAATCTAGTCAGTTGGCAGCCAGTGGTGGCTAAGCAGCTGGAAAGGTTCAACGACGAGATGTTTAATTAACTGCTGTCCAGTGTAAGCCAATTGGTAGTTAGTGATCAAGCGGTGGATAGGCAGCCTAGCAACCAGAACGAGTGGTGGATTTACAAACAGCCAGTAAGGTGCAAGAATGAGTTGTTCGGTGTCAGCCAGTTTTGATAAGACAATTGAAAAAGCGCAGTGACGAGGAGTGAAATAACCCGCCCCCACAGAAGACCGCGAAGAAGGTTTAAATTTAATCGCGGGCCATACTTACCATCTGAATCTGTCTTTTGCAGAGCAAACAATTCGATTTTCTCAGCTAGTGCTTCTCTATTTGATTGGATTTATTCTTGATCTCATCTGACTTACCATTGAATATCCTCATCGATTGGCAGTCAGCCGTTGCTAAGGAGTAGGAAAGGCGAAACGACGACGTTTTAGTTAACTGCCCAAGTAACATTGAAGGTTTTATCGTAGTTTTATAGCAGCCTACAAGTTTAAATCGTGATCTACAGAACCTTGATAAAACTGAAATTGTTGCTTGGGTGATGTCCACTATGTGCCAAGACAGCCATTGATGGCTTAACAGCTGATTGCTAGGCTCCTTATTCAAGCAACACACAGCGGTCAAAACTAGTTGCAGAAACTTGATTGTAACTTAATTTAGTCACAAAGCAGTTGCTACAACCGATTTGTAACAAATGTACTACTAGGGTAGCTACCGTAATGACTGACATTCTAGTAAAGTGCAGGCAGTGGGACTAGGCAATTGATAAGACGCAATTGCGAGGAGTTAAATAACGCGCTTCTAGAGGAGACCAAGTAGAACACTCAAATGCAATCGCAAACCATACTCTTATCCTCAAATCTATCTTGAGCCCATCAAACCTTTTGACGAACACTCAGGCAAATAGAGTTAAAAACT
Organism: Aedes japonicus; assembly: GCA_034211315.2. Lineage (NCBI taxonomy): Eukaryota > Metazoa > Arthropoda > Insecta > Diptera > Culicidae > Aedes > Aedes japonicus. The sequence continues at coordinate 21,322 of JASCZW010008939.1, forward strand.
TCATAAGGTACAACTTATAAACGATGCTTTTGAGTTTCATAAGCGGATCTTATGAATTAATTATGTTTTGTATGACGATGTTCTTGTACGCCCTTAGACTTTTCTATTTATAAGCGTTGATATAGACTAAAAGTCAAGTCACTGCATCCGTAACTCCTACGGTCAAGGTTCGATTCTGAGTTGCCCCATACTTTTATTTCATTATATCATTATTTCAAAAGGCAAATTAAGAGGGATATACAGTTAGAACGAGAAAAAAAACTCATTTTTGAAACAAAAATTTCAAGGGGAAGTTGTTGTTTAAATCAATCGAATCTTTTTCAACTGTAAGTATATCCATGCAGCATACAAATTTTTTTTTTCAACAAAATGGCGGCCGTTAGAGTGCGTTGAAAAAGTCGTTGTATTTTGCTTGTGCCGGCTCTCCTGGTCGCAGTTTTGATATGAAACATGCTAACCCAAAAACATTACATTAATGACATTTACAGTTAGTAGATGAATTGAACAAAAAAGTTAAAAAAATAGTTTTGCACAGTTGACGTAACTTTTTTGAAAAAATTCACATTTTTTTCGCCATTTTATCACATTTTTCCATATTTAAGGATAAAATATTACAATAATATTTAATTCATATTGAAGGTAATACTATAATAAAGAAATCCTATAAGTTTCAGCTTAATCGAATAATTAGTTTTTGAGTTATCTCCGGCATAAACTCCAAAAATGCTGTTTTGAGAAAAACGCGTTGAAAGTTTTAAGCGTCGCTTTATGCCTGCTGCGCGCGAAAAATGCAAAAAGGCGCGAAAAACATTTGGAGTTCGAATTTCGAAAAAAGGGTTTAAAGAGCGTATTCTGTGGGAAATTTACTAACTTTTAAAGCAATACAAACAAAAGAATTTTTTGGTCATTCTAACTGTATATCCCCCTTAAAGAAATTCATACTGTGTATTTAAGGCAAAAAATCATAATGCAATCTTATGAATATCGAAAGTTTACTTCACTGAGTGTAGGACTACGTTTTATTTTTCTATACTGGGTGTTCTTTTAAAATTTTGAAAAATGAGAGCGTTACGCTGAAGTGATAGGTTTTCGAGCGCTGATAACTCTAACGTTTGCATTAAAAGAAATTTACTTTTTTTTCGGATGGCGATAAAAAAACAAGCTAAGACAGATAATTGCTCTTGATAAATTTCCCATGAAAGGTAAATATTTATGCTTACTTGCTAACAAATTCTACGCCTTTGCGAATGGCTTTCTGGCAGTTAACCGGAACATTCGCTATGCCGGACGAAAACATGTGTGTAGGCATGTTTTTGAGTTCTTTCTTCGTTCTATCCAAGCGCACGCTGCGATGTAGCCACTTGTCCCTCGGTCTTCCTCTCCCTTTGGAGCTTCTTGTCGCTCAGGGTCATCGGCCGTCCGGAACCGGGGTTTCTTTCGATGCTCTGATTGTTGACGTATAGTGCCAAGATGTTATAGATGCCGGAACGGGCATATCCGGCGTCCGCAAAGATGTCCGTTTTCGACGCGGTGAGGTGTCGTTCTGAACGAGCACACTTCTGTACGGCGTTGCTTCACTGTTTTTGCCATCACGGTTAGAGTTCGACTGATAGAGCTGCCAAGTTTTGTCTGCTGACTCATAGGCTACTATGATTGATGCCGCAAGGGTAGTTTCGTCAGTGCAGGTGAAAGTAAACCAATGAAAAATCGGCAATATTTGTCTATTTTATAATGCAAACGTTAAGTGCGTTAGGTTGAGAAGCAAATGGCGAGTTTGTATTGGTGTATTGTATTAGCGAACCCGGTTCATAAAAAAATACCAGATAATAGTGAACTCATACTGTTTTGTTGAATAATATGTACTTTAAAAAGTGAGAAAAAAAAAACAATGCTACTCATTGAACGTGCTAAGAAACAGCTAAGTCGTGATTTATAACCTAAAATGGCTGAAAAAAATGTTTGACAGGAAGAAGAAGGAGAGGAAACAGGCAATCATCATCATGGCCCAAATTACTTAGGACTACTCTCACCTTAAGCGCCATAAGATAAACGATAAATTGTTCGGAAAATCAGACCATTCGGACTCGTTCACCTTTGCTTTGAACTGTTCTCGCCCACAACAACTTTTTTAGTCTTCTTAAGGTTCCACTTGATGATGGCCCAACATTGAACAATTGGAAGGGTTCTTGGGAGGGTACTTGTCCTTGGGCATCACTTGAACGTTGTTGGCAGCATAGCACTCCATGGCCTTTTTTCCGTAATGGCAAGATGCCAAATCCGGCAAAAATAGAACGGAAAAATTGTGTTGCTTCAGGAAAGGCAGTAGACGTTTTCGTAGGCACTAGCTCAGATAAATTTCCTGGTTGACGGTTTCGGTCGCAATGTAAAGTTGCTCTTTAAGCCACAATTACAGATGGCCTGCCACACCAGATATTTCTTCGCGAACTTTGACAGTTTAAATATCTGCCACCCTTTCCCCGTCCAGTTGCCGTATAAAATTCCTGTCCAGAAAACTATTAAAAGTCTGCCTTGACGTAAGTTTCATCGTCCTGCAATCAAACTTCGTCAGCATCGTCGTGTACAACTTTCGCGATCGTGCTTTGGCCGTCGTGTTTTGTTTATCGTCGCGATTTGAAGTCACCACTTTCTTGTAAGTCGACAATCCAGTCGTTTTTTAGCTCTATTCACGGTTGAAGGCGCCACTCCCAGCTTCTTTGCGACATCTCGGATGGAGAGGTTGGGATTCCGCTCGAAACAACGGACAACTCTTTTTATCGTCGCTGTGACCTCCAGCTTTCGATTTCCCCCGATCCAGCTACAGTAACAGTTGGTTTAGCCACATCCAACAATTTCGCCAACTTGACGTGAGAGTAGTTTGGATTTTCGCCATGCACGTGCAAAATTTTGATGCGTTGCTTCTTTTCATTCCACGACATTTTGGTAACTGAAGCGCTAATCTCAAAATCAAATTAAAGGCATGATGCTAAAGGCACACATCTTCAATATCGATCTACAGTTTATTTGCACAACATATAAACTTGGTGCATTTATTTATCCACAGTTCAATTATATCTGATATTTCAACATGGCGATTGGAAAAAAATCACAGTTTCGCCAAAAAGCCAATTTATCTTCGCAATTACTGCTATAGAACTATTTGGTCCTTTGGTGAATTCCCTCAATAACGATTTGCCGTTAAATGCATTTACTGGGGGCAAAATGGGTTTAAAATGCTTTTTCAACTGACCACAATAAGATAATATGAATGTGTCCCAAAAAGGCATTTGAAAACGGCATTTAACGAATTCATGAAGTCGAAATAAAACCTTTGATAGGAGTAAAAGGAATTGGAGAAACCTGACTAAAATATGAAACCCAGCCCCTCTTGGTGCCATAATAAAACCAAATTAATTTCTAGTTGCTTTCATAAAACTTTAACAAAACCTAAAAATGTGGGATGGTTTTGGCAATATAACTTGGGTATGAATATGATTTTTGATTTTACATTTTCAACGACCCAGATGCATCATCGCTGATATCGGGTCGGTACTGGCGCAAGCCTCTAGCTGACAGGTCGTAGTGTGGCTGTCAATGCAGCAGAAGCAGCAGCAGCAGCGGTTTGGTTTTAATTTTGTTAAACTTGTAGCCTTGGCTCCGACAATGGCAAACGAACACACGCTCATCATCTGGCGGCTACTCTTTGCCTTTTCAGGTTTTTCATTGCATTTCAGCAATCAGCTGGCTGATGAGAGCGTCAGTAAAAATGCCCGTTGATCCCCGGTTTTGACCTCGTAAATTGGCTTTTTAATCAAGTTGATGTTGATATATGAAATAAAAAGACAACATTCATTATTGATCAGGTGGTTAGCGGATCGGAAATTCTCTGTCCCCTCGTGTGTTTCGGAATCGAATGAATCGTTATAATCAGGATATTGGATAAGTGCGTTATCCAGCTTATTTTTTATTATTCCATGTGAATTTTGTATACAATGTTTCAGTTATATAGTCAGCTTCTCAACAAAGCATATTTTCTTAAACATTCATTTTCGAATGCTTCTACTAACCTGTCTCAATTCCCTTATTTAATTACTTAAAAATAATACTTCCTTTCCATGACTAGAATCGTTTCCCCGCCCAACCTCACTCCTAGCAGCCAAACCAATCCTTTCGCACATCGCCTTCTCGACGCACAACTCGACTGCTGTCGTCAAGTTCGTAATACTTCATCCCACTGAACAGGACGCGGCTCCCCTCGGTCGTCATCACCGCTGCATCCACGTGCGATGGCAACCCGGCGAAATCCGACACCGGTCTCGGATAGTGCACATCAACCGGTTTCGGTTTGCTCAAGTCGTAGAACCAGTAGAGTGGCCCTTGGAAAGCTACGAATCCACCCTTGACGGGCAAAATGGCATCCAAAGCGTTCGGAATACCCGGAAATCCTTTGCTGATGGCTCGAGGATAGGATTCTTCCAAGCGACGTTTATCGTACTTCCAATACTGACCGTCCTTGTAGAAGTAGGTCTTCTGATCGATGTAGGTGACGGCAGCGTCTACATTCCGAGGTAGTCCGGGCCACTTAGCGGAGATTTTCCTCGGTGGTGGATTGGTTTCGTTCAGATTGTAGTAGAACTGACCTGCTAGAACGCAGACATTTCCTCGGTGATCTAGAACGACCGTGTCGTAGTTCGACAGATTGCAGAGATCTGTTTTGGTTCGTGGTTTGGTGGTTCGAAGCGTTGGACGAGTTGTAGTGAAGGTAGGTTGCGTCGTTGGCGATGCTGCTGAACGCACTCCATACAGGTTTTGGATGGCCTAAAACAACAAGAAAATTTTATTGAAATCAACTATCGAACTGCCATAAAGCAAATTGTCTCACCACTATATCTTCCGGCTGTGGTTCAAACAGTAAATTACCGGCAAGTTGAGCAAAGAACATGACTCGACCGCCTCGAAGAAGAGGTGGCAATCCCAGCAGGTGCCCGATTTCATGCACAGCCGTGTTGTGAAATTCTTCCAAAGAAGTTTCACCGTTGAAAAAATATTTTGTGTTGAAGTGAACATCCCCAACCTCTGGGAAAAACGCATGAGCGAGCGTATTCTCGTTGCTATACTGACACGGAATGCCTCTACGGTAGTGATTCATCCCGGCGAAGGCAACCTGAATATCGGTCTGAGCTGAACTTGCTCTTTCCACAAAGTCCAGATTTGTAACTCGGCTCCACGAATCGAAAGCTTTGCGAATGATTGATCGGACCGAACCTTCTTGCAATCCTCCCGGATAGTTTGCGATGGCATAGGTCAGCGTCGATTTGCTCCATTTCGGAAGCGCTGTGAGATCACGCGTGGAATTGGTTCCATCCAAATCTTTCGGATAGCCCGGTTCATCGTGGAAAAGGCGCTCTTTGGTGATTGCAGCTCCATTACTCAGGCTGAAAAATACAAACACTACTACTACTACTACAACTGGCGATCCAAGTGCGGAGCGGATCATTTTGACGACTGAACACTGACTGGTCAGCGACTGGACTGATCGAGCTAAGTTGTCACACTACATTTTAAAGACCGTTAATGTTATGCAGTGTGAAGCACACACCGCACTCATTGATTACTCATCACCTGCGGTAGTCGTCTGTGGAGAGGTGAACGAAAAAATGGTGTGATGTATCAATTAGCTGAAGACTAATGATGGAAATATCAAAGGGATTGCGCTTAGTCATAGTTTAATGATCCCTAATGTAAGGGTTAGCCTTTTAAGTTACTGCTCAACTTCACAAGCCGCAAACCATGACAATCACGAGATCAACCCTAGCAGCATTTATGCTGAGCCGGTGGGTTTGGATAGACGACTCACGCAGCAAAAAGATAAGATATGGACTTAATTGCGCTTTCGTTGGAACTTGAAAAAAAAAACAGCTGCTTGAGTTCAGCGTTGTGAGTAAATTATACGTCACGAAAACGAGCATAGTTTAATTGGGGTTTCCTAAATGAAAAAATACTCATGGCGCTGAAGAGATAGCCGAACATGATGTTGGTGTTTTGCCCAGGGAAAGACCCACTTCCTTCGCTGGTGACGTTTGAACTGAGGAGTGAACGAAAGGACACCTACGCAATATCGGAGGCGCAGCCGGCTTCATGAGGGCTCTAAGTGGTAGCACTAATTTGATAAGTTTGTCAAGTCCACAGTTTGGAATAAAATTGAAAAAGAAGATGAAAAAACAAATCGCAGACTCTGGATTTTCTAGTTGTTGCCTCATTTTACGCCTAAGGTTCAATTCGAATGAAAACATTCGATTGATTTAGTATGGTTACCTGATCTTTCAATTTTTGCCATCATTATGCGTTTTCGCTTTTGTGTTTTTAACGTAGGACTACGTCTTTGTTTCCAATACAGGGGTACACGTTGAGTACGAGTACGAGTACGAAAATTTGAAGCGTCACGAAACATGCTTAGGTTTTGAACGTTAATAACTAGTTCATTTCATGACCGGTGTTATGAACTGAAATACCTACCTGTATCAACTATAATACCTACCTACAACAACTGAAATATTTACACTTAAAACAAATTTATTAAACTGTACTCACCTTTTACTGAAGTTAAAACCATCTTGAACTCCCCTCACACTAGAATACATCTTGTTGTATTAGCCTACCTATTTCTCTAGCCTCTTGCACCAATCAGAGGAAGAAAAAGCAAATGTCAAAAAAATAAAATTCATTCCAAGAAAGTTCTCGAAGCATCCACACCGCCTTTTCCGATCGCAAGTCCGAAACTGTTCGCGTGTCACCGTCGGCTTTTTCCGAAGAAGTTTTCCGGCCAGCCGGTAGTTCGATCCTCTCTGGACAAGTTCCACCTGGTTTCTTCGTCATCGCAACAAATTTTGGTGCCGAAACCCGGGATCAGTTCCAGTTGCATTGCCGCTCAGAGGGCTTTCCCACAGAAAGGTAACCTAAACCACCACGTGGGTCGCTCAGCACGACTGCATCCCGTCGAAGAGTGATTCCTCCAGCAGGAAAAATAGCAAATACACGCAGAGTTTGAACCCATCGCAGCCCAGCAGCATTTTTCCGTCGCAGCCCAGCAGAATTTTCCCGTCACACACCGAGTCACATTCAGCAACTTCCTTGTCGTTCCCAAGGAGTCGAGAATCCATCGTCCCCAGCAGTGCGGTGATCATCCAGAGTCCAGTAGAGGTTAGGAGGATTCAAGGTGGTAATAAGAAGCTGCAAACCAGGTATTTGACTGCTTTTTTGGTGAAGGTTTTGGCCTATAATTATGACGCCCCCAAAGAAGGCAACCAAAATGACAAAATTAAAATTACTACGGCGTCGGCGAATCAATTTTTTGGGTACCGCCCATTTAATCAAAGCTTTCGATGACGCTTACGATCCCTCTAAGCAAGCTCAAGTTGCTATCCGTATTCAGAACTTGGATAATCTGTGGCGTGAATTCGCAGACCTTCAAGATGAAATTGAAGTCCTTGAAGAGGCGGAAAAAGAATTTAGTGAAGAGCGACAGAACTTTCAAACTCTTTACTACGAGCTAAAGACCTCATTGCAAAATAAACTTCCCCCACGACAACCCATACCTCCTCCAGAACCAAGACAAAATGATCTCCCACAAGTTCCAGTCCCATCTAACATTTGGCTTCCGGAAAATTGAAAGAGTTCGGGAAATCTAGACGATTGGGTGCCATTTCGTGATCTTTATGTATCGCTGATCAACTCCAATCCACAACTCACAGCGGTCCAAAAAATGAATTACTTGCGAGAAACGCTTGCAGGCGAAGCATGTCGCATAATCTCTTCGCTCGAGATTTGTGCCAATAATTTTACAGTCGCATGGAACCTTTTAAAGGAACGTTTTGAAAACCCTGCATTGCTTATCAAACGACATATGTCTGCCTTACTTTCGATTCAGTCGTTGAAAAAGGAGTCTGCATCGGGACTTGCAGAACTCGCAGACGAGTTCGACCGTCATGTGCAACTGCTGGATAAACTCGAAGAAGCTGAGCAACATTGGAATTCATTCCTGATTGAGCGATTGAGTCAGTGTCACGACACTGTTACACTCCCTGAGTGGAAAACTCATGTTTCCGAAGGTGACCGTGCTACATATCATGAGCTGCTCGAGTTTATCCACAGGAGATCTCGAATCATTCAAACCCTTAAGCTCTCCCACCCGGCTAACACCCAATCTGAAGCCAAGCATACTAGATCACGCCCTATCGTCGACCATGTTGTTTCTGAAAACGTGCCGATATGTTCCTGCTGCAGAAATGCACCTTTGTTGTTCCAGTGCGAGCAGTTCAAAGCATTGTCGCCTCACCAACGATTTGAACTCGTTAAAAAGCAAGGGCTTTGTATAAATTGCTTGAAGGGAACGCATCAAGCGAGAAATTGTTCCAGCGGGTCATGTAAGAGTTGTGCTAAGAAACATCATTCGTTGCTGCACTTGCCTCTACGTTCAGCATCATGTGACATTCAGTCACCGGCAGCAAATCAGTCAACCGCATCACCCAGCCAACCCGCTGCATCAAATTGGTCGCAAACCTGTCAATTGTCCCACTTCGTGCCTTCGCGAAGCTCACCGTCGGTTGCCTCACCACCGGTTGAATCGTCGTCTCGTTCGAATCCGTCGCGCGGTATTTGCCTCCCCTCAACGTCGGGTACTTCCTCGGATGTCGCTCCTCCAACCACCTCCTACTCAAGTGCAGAAGTGAAACCAAAAATACAGCAGTCGACTATACTCCTCTCGACAGCAGCGATAAAAGTGAAGGATACAGACAACAACTTTTCGTTCGCTAGAGCTCTATTGGATAGTGGTTCCCAGTTTTGTATCCGAAGCACTTTGTCAAAAGCTTCATTTGAAGCGTACGAAGCTGAATTCGCCAGTAAGTGGAATTGGCCAGTCTACTGTGAATGTGCACTATGGAGTAACATTGTGTCTAGCATCTCGTTTCGAAACCTTCACTGCTACTCTAAACTGTCTAGTTCTACCAAAGCTCACCATCTCTTTTCCTAGTCATCATATCGATGCTTCGCGGTGGAGAATCCCACGGAATCTTCCGCTTGCTGATCCACAATTTAACATCAGCCAAGGTGTGGACATAATTATCGGTGCGGAGTTGTTCTTTGACCTGCTAGAACATCAGCACATCTCCCTCGCCACTGGGTATCCACCGCTGAAAAAAACGGTATTGGGATATATCGTTTGTGGAAAGCTCGGTCAAACAGCTACAGAAGTATCGGAACCGCAGGCCAGCCATATCTGCGTGGAAGATACCCTCGACTCCCAACTAGAACGCTTTTGGGAAATTGACAATTTCAACGATGGTAAAGCACTAACTCCAGATGAACAGTACTGCGAGGAACATTTCCGGACTACCGTTGCTCGAGATGACAGAGGTCGCTATGTCGTTCGACTTCCACTGAAGGAAAACCAGTTGCCATTACTTGGGGATTCGTACACTCCCGCACTTCGGAGGTTCCTGCAAATGGAGAAGAAGTTCGCTGCTGATCCGGATTTTCGCAGCAGCTACCAAGAGTTCATGGAGGAGTACGAGAGGCTGGGGCATATGGAGTTGATTTCTCGCGCGTCGTGTAGTCCACGGTACTTCCTACCCCATCATGCCATCCAGCGCCCAAACAGCACCAAAACAAGAGTAGTATTCAACGGTTCCTGTCGTGGACCATCGCAGCTCTCGTTAAATGATGTTCTACGTTGGGCCAACAGTGCAACCAGCCTTGCACTCTACCGTTGTCAACTTTCGTATGCCTCGATTTGCTGTTACCGCCGATACACAGAAAATGTTCCGGCAGATATGGGTTCATTCAGACGATAGAAGGCTCCAGTTAGTGGTTTTTCGGAAAAGCTCCTCAGACCCGATCAGCGTATATCAGCTTAAAACTGTCACTTACGGTCTGGCAAGTTCACCGTTTCACGCGACACGTGTGCTAGCTATTGATGAAGGAGAACGTTATCCTCTGGCTGTACCGGTTGTGGAAAAGGGAGTCTACGTCGATGATGTGTTCACCGGACACGATGACCTAGAGACATCAAGCAACACGTGTAAGCAGCTGATGGACATGTTGCAAACGGCGGGCCTCAAATAGCACAACGATTCTTAGCACCATTCCGGAAACTTTGAGGGAGACTTCTACTGAACTTGAACTTGATCGGTCGGCTGCAGTCAAAACTCTGGGGTTGTTATGGTTTCCCCAGCAAGACGTGTTTCAGTTCAAAGTCCCTGCACTCGAAGAAGTTGACGCCATCACCAAGCGAATAGTTGGTCGGAAATGTCCCAACTTTTTGACCCTCTTGGACTTCTCGGACCCGTGGTCGTGAACGCGAAAGTGTTCGTACAAAATCTCTGGGCAGCGCACTTGTCATGGGATTCAGAACTTCCCTCCGAATTTGGTACATAGTGGAAGAGCTATCGCAGTGAGATTTCTGAGATTCAGACTCTACAAGTTCCAAGACGAGTCATGTGGAACACTCAACGCAACTATACACTGCACTGTTTCTGCGATGCGTCGAAGAAAGGCTACGGATGTTGCATTTACGTGGTTTCGGAAGATGAGCATGGCAATCTACATTCTGAACTGTTTACCTCAAAATCACGCGTCGCTCCTTTGCGTGGACATTCGATCCCACGTCTGGAGCTCTGTGCAGCTCTCCTCGGAAGTCAACTAGTCTACAGTCTTGCGAGAAATACGGACTTCACTGGACCTGTGGTATTCTGGAGTGACTCCACAATCGTTCTACACTGGATCAAATCCAAATCAAACTCCTGGAAGATCTATGTCTCAAATCGAGTTGCTGAAATCCAGCGTCTCACAAAGGGTTCTCAGTGGAGACATGTTCCGGCTGAAGTCAATCCGGCTGATCGAATCTCCCGAGGAATGCTTGCGAATCAGATCCTGAACGACAAGTTATGGTGGCATGGTCCGACATTCATTTCCTCCCCCGTCGAGAACTGGCCTCAGCAGGTAATTCCCGCGCCATCTCACGAACAGCTGGATGGAGAGAGGTGCCCAGTAGTTTCTCTACATTCACATGTCATCGACTCGGCCATCTTCGAAAAATACTCAGAGTTGGCGAAGCTCATCCGAACAGTCGGATACTGTCTTCGATTCTACAAAAACTGTAAGCTGAAGAAGCATCATCGAAACTTGTCTGATCTATCACCAGGAGAAGCCAACAACGCGCTCAAAACGTTGATACGCCTCGCTCAGTTGCAGGAGTTTCCTTCAGAAGTTCGTCGGTACGGAAAAAATCAAACCGAAAGCATTATATCCACGTCGAAGTCACCCCTCAAGAACCTGAACATAACCATGGACGAGTTCGGACTTCTCCGCATTGACGGCCACCTGAGAAACTTGGATGCACCATTCGACACTCGCCACCCAATACTGCTTCCAGCCAATCACCGATTAAGCTGGTTGATCATGAGGTCTATCCACCTGCAAACTCTACACGGAGGGCTTTCTTTGTTACTTGCTACGATTCGGCAACGATTCTGGCCACTTCGGGGACGAGACTTGGCTCGCAAGGTTGTACGGACGTGCGTAAGCTGCTTTTGTTGTAAACCAACATCTACTGCCCAAATCATGGCACCTTTGCCATCAGTTCGATTGGAACCAGCTCGAGCCTTTTCCTATTCTGGGATGGATTACTGTGGGCCGTTTTTAGTTCGTCCATTGAGTGGGAGAGGGGCGTCGGTCAAAACATACGTCGGGATATTCGTGTGTCTGGTGGTAAAGGCCGTGCACCTCGAGGTCGTCGCTGACTTGTCGTCCGCCGCTTGTATAAACGTCGTAAACCGTTTCGTGGCTCGCCGCGGCCGAATCCTCGAACTCCATTGCGACAACGCGACTGCAGTCGTCGGAGCAGATTGCGAATTGAGTTTATTGCATCATCAGTTCCTGCAACAATTCAAAACCAAGGAATGGGGTGACTACTGCAATGGATCTGGCATAAATTTCCGCTTCATTCCTGCACGGTCTCCGCATTTCGGAGGCATTTGGGAAGCGGCTGTAAAATCATTTAAGTATCATTTTCGTCGTATTATGGGACAAAAATCTTTTTCCATGGTCCAGTTTCTGACTATCGTAACCCAAATTGAGTCTGTCTTGAACTCTTGTCCACTCGCTCCCGTCTCTGATTCTCCGGACGATTTCTCTACGCTAACACCTGGATATTTCTTGATTGGGGAGCCTCTGCTATCAATCCCGGAACCAGACTTGAGCGATTTGTGGGATGACTCGGATCAGGTTGGAAGGGCTTCCGTAACATCATCACCAACGATCATCGATTGAAACGGTCCTGTTTTAATGGGTCCGGCATGTTATGAACTGAAATACCTACCTACAACAACTGAAATATTTACACTTAAAACAAATTTATTAAACTGTACTCACCTTTTACTGAAGTTAAAACCATCTTGAACTCCCCTCACACTAGGATACATCTTGTTGTATTAGCCTACCTATTTCTCTAGCCTTTTGCATCAATCAGAGGAAGAAAAAGCAAATGTCAAAAAAATAAAATTCGTTCCAAGAAAGTTCTCGAAGCATCCACACCGCCTTTTTCCGATCGCAAGTCCGAAACTGTTCGCGTGTCACCGTCGGCTTTTTCCGAAGAAGTTTTCCGACCAGCCGGTAGTTCGATCCTCTCTGGACAAGTTCCACCTGTTTTCTTCGTCGTCGCAATAACCGGTTTTCAAAATCTTAGCACCAATCTATCAGGGATATTTCTACGCATCAGTTTTTATATTGAATTTGATTGATTTTCAACATTATGCTATTGTAGTGTAGGTGTAGTGATTATCGTGAAGAAAGGATTAACGTACAACATTCTACCCCACATCCGCACTTTCATCATCGAGGCCTATTTTAATGTGTTGTTAGTCCCCCTTTTCTATTGTGGATGGCTCAATTTACATTAGATTCCTATGTGATAAGAATAAATCCTATTGTCATCTTATCGTTGTAAACAATACTATTAATCGTACATACTTTAGATTCTATTGTATGGTTACCATATTTTCAATTGTTAATCTATGAGATTTTTTATTCGGGTAAGCATTGGCAAACGCTGGAAACATTAAGTTGGTGATCGTCGTGAGCTCGTAAAGCTATGTCCATTTAGAATCTGGAATAATAAAATCATCTGTATCTCGGTAACGAATTGACGTACAAATAAGTTTATTACATCAAAACAAAGATAATTTACTGTACTTTAAGGAAATAAAAAATAACAATACAAATCAAACGCTGCACACCTCCGGAGTCAACTTCCTTGGCACATTTGTTCCAAATTTTGGTCATCTAAGTCGCGTCCCGAGCCGTTTTTTCACTTTTCTTAAGCTTCCGCTTCCAAATTGCCAAAAATCTCACGATGGGCCTGAACTGAGGGCAGTTGGGTGAATTATGTTTTTATCGATGAAATCTACGTTATTATCGCGGTACCACCGGATGACTTCCCGGCTGTAGTGGCAACTCGCCAAATCTGGCCAAAAATTCAAGGGACCTTCACGGGCTTTAATGAAAGGCAGTACGTGGTTTTTGAGGCATTCTACCTCCTACAGCTTCGAGTCCATCGTCTTATTCGCCACGAACACTTTGGTCTTTGCTCCGCAGTTGCATATCCCTTGCCAAATCATCTTTTTATATTTTGGCAAATTTTTCCATAAAAGCAAACTTTAAGTAATAGGTTATATATACTTTTAATTATTTTGTCCTTTATGTCGAATTATCATTATGATTGAGAAGTATTTAGTACCTTGATTAAAAGAAGCTGCAACGGAATCTATGGTAGGATTTTGTACTTATTTCCTAATGTGTTTTTCATTTCCTGTTTGCGAATAGACCTTCTTCCAAATATGAGCTGGTTTGATTCGTTCAGCGCTGTTTGCCATTCGGTTAGTGTCTGATGTTACAGTTCAATTTTTGGCATTACTGTACCATAACTCACAATATCATTATATTTGATGATATTGTTTTATCGATTTTACTTCATAGGTGATTTAACCATTGCTTATTGTTTTTTATGTCCATTTGTCTTTAACTTTCTGTCAATTAAATCTTCCCTGCTTTCCCCAAACAGGAGCAATAACTATTAGGCCAGCAAAAATAAAAGCGGATTCATGTTATAAAATCAACATCAAGCTGCAAATAGTGACCATGGCAACAGTAAATTAAAATGTATAAATGTAAGTTCTGTAAAATTTAACAAACTTTTTCAGGATACCACAAATCAAGATTTTGGTGAAATGCTGCTATCAGTGAAAACGAACGAAAACGCGCTCAAGCGCGAACCACGGAACTCTACACTAGAACACTTGACTACATTTCTTGCATTTCAGGATCAACCGAATGGAGATCGTATATAACAGATATGAATGATTGTATTATTTTTCATTTACATAAATATATACACTATTATATAAATATTTCATGGGAACGGGAGGGACCATCAGGGCACCCGATTGAAGCACTCTGGATGGGGAGAGTGGAAATGCCAACTCCCCATTGCTAACAGTTTGTGAATGGAGGGCGGGCTCTTCTCCCCGCCCATTGGGGCATCCTTATGTTAGATAGCTTGCTCTTGTGACCAATTGTTCAGTCTTGTCATTGGAAGGAGATTCTTTATATCCCTGTGGATACGTATAAGTGATGTTGCCTATCGATCCATCCAACCCCTTTGTGGCCCTTCATACAATGACATGACTAGGATAATCAGTGGTTATTAAAGCTTGGTCAAGTCTAACAGAGAGGAGAGCCTATTGCTGTCGGACGTAGTTTCCGTGCTACAATGGGTGGTAGTACATATCATACATCATACAAAAGCAAACTTAAACTACGCAGGAACAACTTTTCGTGCCGTCGCCATGTAAAATTTTTGGCCAGGAAGCTGTCCGAAATCCATTTGACGTAGGTTTTATCGTCGATGAACAGGCATCCTTGGTATTTCATCAAAACCTGCTGATACAATTTCCGAGCTCGAGTTTTGGTGACGAAACGTTGCTTCAACGTTCTGTTTGGTTGCTTGCTGGCTCGATGAGAACGATATCCTGCTCGCAAACGAATTTTTCGAACGGTACTGCGAGCAGCAGCGTATTTTTGTGCGATTTCATTATCTGATAGTCCAGGGTTTGCTCTGACGGTTCTCAACACCTTCTGGTTCAGCTTGCGGTCATATGTTCCACTACGATGCTTACCTTGAGGCACTCGATCTACGCTCGTTCGCTCCCTGAAACGTTTGAGCACATCATATACGGGTGATTTGGCGATTTTCAACGTTTTCAAGAGGTTGACAAACCACTGTAACAGAATTTTTGCAGCGGTCACGTTCCGTGCCGCTGCAACACAATAAGTGATTCCGGATTCTAACTGGACAGAACTTTACGATGTAAAATAAGAACCAAACTTTGCGTTTGGTAAATTTACTCAGAAAAATCGACATTATCAGACATCACCTTTAATTTAATTCATTTTCGAAAGCTTAATGTCGAAAAGCAATCAGTTTCAATTATGATGATACGTAGAAAGATCACAGATAGATTGGTGCAAAGATTTTGAAAATCGGTCATAAAATGAATTAGTTATCAACGTTCAAAACCTAAGCATATTTCGTGACGCTCCAAATTTTCGTATTCGCAACGTGTACCCCTGTACTTCAAAATCGATTCATGGAAAAATTGGACAACTTTTTGTAATACGACTTATTTTTGGTGTTTCATATTTACACCCTTGTGTAGTAAGCATACAGGGTGCGGCAGAATATAATGCGAAAATGTGCAATCTTATATATTAGGTTAATTCGAGTAGCTAGTGACTTATTTCTATTGAAAATTTATTTCTTTATGTTCACTTTCAAGTGCTGCATCCAAACATTCTATTTGATTTATTGCAAATTCGTCAAAATTTCGCGGAAGAAGTGATCACCAGTTTGTTGCTCGCCCAGAAGAAGCCGAAAGAGATTATCAAGGTGGTAGGGTGCCATTTGGCAACAGATTACCACATAGAAAAGTCCCAGCAGGATGGTCCTAAGCAGAAAAAGCCGGAAAGCGGACGTCCGCGCTTTGCACGCACGCCGAACGTGATCAAATCGGTCCGTGCAAAAATTGCTCGCAACCCGGTGCGTTCCACTTGAAGACCTGCATGCATCTTCCAGAACCAGAGTGAAACGCCACTTGATTATGGACCGGGTCAAGGAACTACGTATGACTCGTTCCAAGAAATTGCTTGTTCTTGTTGAAGAACGAAAAAATGATAATTCTGTTCTCCGACGAAAAGCTCTTCAGCATCGATGCTATGGCCAACAGCCGCACGGACCGGTTCTTTTCACCGCAGTAAATGGAGAACGTTCCGGAAAAGGTGAAATTCAAATTTCAAACCAAACATCCGGCTGGTGTCATGATCTTTGGCTTGGTGGCATCCACACCGGTTTGAAAATGCCGCCTGTTTTCATTGATGCTGGAGTTTAAATCAATACCGAAGTGTATATCGGTATTTTAAAGAACCAAGTGCTTCCCTGGGTGAAGACAAACTTCTCCGAGGACCATAACGTTGCCCTACAGCAGGATGGAGCGCCGTATCACACGTCCAATCGAACCCAACCATGGTTGAACGATAACATGAAGTTTTGGCCGAAGGATTTGTGGCCCCCTAGCAGTCCAGATCTTAATCCGTTGGATTATTCGATAAAGGCATATGTTGAAGCACGAGCCTGCAAAACATCACACCCTAGTGTGAAAACCCTGAAGTCAACCATAACACGCACATGTCAGTCAATGTCGGAGGACTACGTCCGAAAGGCATGCTCTGACTTCCGGCGTGGGCTCGACGATGTTATTAATAAAAATGGAGGACACATCGAATAAATTTGTTTAAAAGGACTTTATAAACATAACTGCACTCGAAAATGTTGATATTAATGCTTGAATTAGTTGAAAATGGGATTTGCAAGAAATAGAACAAATTTTCGCATTATTTTCTGACGCACTCTGTAGACATAATCCTTTTTCAAACACAACCCTTAATGATGCGCCAATGCAAAAAAAAAATCTTTTTCAAAGCCAACTAGAGCAATTTAGGGTGAGGCAGGGCACCAATCAAATATAGCTGTCGAATCAACCCTTCTCTAGGCGTGAGCGGTCATAAAACGTCCAAAAATGGTTAGGCTATTACACCTCGCCGTGCCAATTCGATGGACGCTTGAGCACTGAAAACAAGTAAAAAATACAATATTACACCCACAAATTCCGAAGGGCTTTCCAAACGGGCGACATGTTGTTAAAATTGCATGAAACAATTCCACTGAATCCGGTGGGCAGGAAATGCGTGTGGAGGTGTATTTGTTCTGCCAGAGGGAACCCGTTATTGCTGTGCGTTCGGAAAATGTCAGTTCCACCGTGGGACGGAATTTCACGACGTGCTAAATAATTCATGCCAAATGACGGTATTTTGGTCGGCAGCAGACCAACTCTCACGATTGCCGGCCTAGATCTATGTCGGGATCGAGGAAAATCGATTTTACGAGGTGCAAATTCTGGTTTTCTGAAATGGAGGTAGGTTGGTCATTCGAGCACGGTCTGGCCATTTCGTTCATTATGGCATGTTAAAGGTGAATTGGGATAGTCTTTATAAAATTCAAATGATTCGAACCCCTGCGGGTGATTTGGGAAATGTTTGTATTATTTATCAAACGACTGAATTCAACTGTAGTTCAGCTTATTCCGGTGTCAGCTATTCAGCCCGTCACAGTTGCAACTGTAATTAATTAAATGTCTCAACTTCTATCTTTAGAAACACTTACCATGACAACACTCCCGTTCTGGTCCGGGAGCAAACTATATCAAAGTACAGCGGGACAACAGCTGAAGGTAAGCACTTCCTCTTCAGTATTGTGTTACAGTTTGCTCCTGGTAGTTACATTACACAAACCTTGCTCTTAATAAAAGCGGGAAAACAAAAGAAACAAGAATAGTTTTTCTTTCGGCCAATCCAACCAGCTCCGGCTCAAATTCCCCTGAGCATTTACGACTTTTTCAGTGCTCCTAGCCATTCATTATGCACCTTCACCCGTCGCCCCATCTGTATCTTCCACTGAATCTCTGTGCAGAAAAGAGCATCGCTTTTCCCGCCCCGTTGAACAAAGAACCAACTTCAAACGCTTCCGCTGAGATTTCCAACCCGTATAACTTCCACCCGGCTTCAACTGGCAAATTGAACAAGTTTAATTTATAATGCTTATTTTGAGATTCCACCCTCTCCATTCCGCTTCCGGAGCGTATATCTAATCTGATCCGGATTGTTTCTTTTCCCGACTTGTCCACTATCCGATTGAGCCCCGTTCCGACCTGATTGAAACGCCCATTAGTGGAGATTATATATGCACAGGTGTACGTCCCATCTGCCCTGGCCTGTTCCTGGAAATTGCAAGGGAACTGCAATTGCAGTGCTCAAGTAATCGCCGAAGGGGCCCCGATCTGGGGATATAACTTCGCTAAAGTTTACAAGCGGAGGATTCCCATGATTTGTTGCAATCTAATTGGATGGTTATGCTTGCAGGAGATTAAGTCTCGTTTAACTTTTCCAACTGGGTTTGCCGGGATTGTAATATGTTGCAAGGTCAGCGTGCGATTACAATGTCAATATTTGCATGGGCTTAGTCAGGTTGAGTTGATTGGCGCCTTAGAGGGTTAATTTTAATGATCCATGGAACTCCATCACTGTTTTCTAGCTATTGATTCAAATTCACATGGTTGGAACTTTTTTGAACAAACCGAGCACTTCCGAAATATGGCATGGCTTTCAGAGTTTTAGAATTCAGAAAATCAGGAGAGTTGTCGGCGAATCAATTTTATTAATAATTTTATTAATAATTATTAATAATTATTAATAATTTTAATAATTATTAATATTAATAATTATTAATAATTATATTCAGTGTAGGGAAGCGGAACTTATCTTGAGCTCAATAAGCTGACCTCCAGTGGAAATCGGTGAATATGCACTGAATACCGAACACTGAGCACACAAGTTACTCACAATTTATTCTTTCACTTACCGTTAACCGTTTAGCAACACACAAAACATTCGATTCTGATAATTTTCTTCCAATTTAATACGGAAAAGTTGCCACTGCTATGTATCTATTTTAATAATATCACGAAAAACATTAATCCCATCTATGTACATATGTTAATCCTACTGATTTTAATCAATAAAAAATATAAACAAGTTAATGCTCCCCACTACTACACTCGAAAATGAAGTAGAGCATTTGACAGCACTTCAGGTATGCTGGGTAACATGCATATAACCAAGCAAAATGAAAGGGTTTGTTTGTTATTCTTCCATGAGAATATTGACCACAAGACTCACCATAAAGCTGGGCATAGAATGCTCTATGAATGATTGAATACGCACAGTAGCGTTGATGTGTATGCTATACTTTATGTGAGCAGTGCCAACAAATTCAACAGAGATAGAAAAATATTATTAAATGTGGAATTTTATTTCTCGGTAAATATTGAAAAAATTTACAATTAGAAGTATTTTCTTATTTATTTAATCTATGGAAAAATAAAATAGTTCAACTTTGGGCGATTTATAAGTGAAGTGTGATTTTTATGGTTTGTGCAATTACGCAACGAAAATGTGTGAGGATATAGTGCAATTAAAGAAAAAACTTGGAGTCTGGCCCGAGTATATTCCCTAGTACGGTTAGATCAATACGACGAATTTGTTGTGCAAAGGTAAGAAATTGTGTTGAAAATCTGACTGCTAATTATTTTTACGAAATTTAAGTCTCGGAAACGTGTTTGTAGCTTTTAATTATATTCAAGACCTAATTTTATTTGCCAGGATTATATATTCTTGATAACTGCGTCCATTTATTGGAGAAAATAAACATCTTTTTACGTTTGAAGTTGGATGACTGTAGAATGTGATGAATATATGTACTATGGTGAGCATAGGTTCCGCTTCACTATATGAATAGTTCGGACAGATGTAACCGTTCGGAGAATTCTCACGAGGTTTTAGAAACAAGATGGCTTTAGCGCCACTCCTGCAAGCAGGAGGCCACCTGTCGGTTGGTATTTGCCCGACCTTTCTGAGACAGACACCTCAGGGGACTCGTGAACCGCTATTAGCTCCAAGGCTCAAACACAATTGAAGTATAACCACTAAATAGGAAAAAGCCAATAAATCCTGCTTGATTTCCCCCTCTGTACCTAAGTAAAAAAAAACAAATTTAAACTCGCTCAATCCGAATGAGCTAACCGGAACGGGAGAAGAGAAGCCTGATATTGAAACAAACAATGTAACTGAAAACGAAAACGGATTTAAGGAGAAGCCAATTCTATCGGAACTGCCCAAAAAAAAAAGAAAAAAAGAAAAAGAACAAAAGAACAAAAGAAATTCAACTCAGTACTTCAAATCATAACTAATCAAATACATTTATTTCCCGGTTATTCGCGACTCATTCGGGTAGGACAGAACATTCGGTTACGGGAAATATTCACTGGGAAACAACCATGGCCATGTAAAAAAGTTTCCACATACCTGCGCAGGTTTTTGGTGAGTTCTCGATGACAGGGGTACTGGCGACTTAGATGGTGACGAATCCCGATGATGATGGCGGGGTCGAAACTTGACCGTTGTCTCTGCTGAAATGGCGTCCAGCAATGGCAGACGAGCTCGGGGAGTATGGCCGAATTACAGATACGGAGGGAGTGGCGGCTGGACGGAAAACTTCCGATTCGATATTCGTCGAGAGCGTCCGGAACTGACCGTCTCCTTCAATAAAGAAGCCCGCTTTCCCAAGCGACCCGGCTTCGCGTACCTTTCCGCTATGACCGAGCGGGGTTAAGGGAGATTCCTATATTTCGGATAAGGTCCGATTTAGTTTCCGACACTTGACTACAGATCACTAAACCGCGCTCTGCCAGTCTATAGTATACTTGAATTAAATAAAAAAGAATTAAAAATTCGTTTAAGCACTTCTCTAAAAAAAATCACTCTTCCTATTGAGTACCTTCGGTACGTAACTCTTAGAAACAACGTTTCACTTATTTAGAAAAAAAAACTTCCGAAACTACGCGATAACTTCTGTTCTCCAGCCGGTATCGTTGCGAAATGATCGAGCTTAAACCCTCTTACTACTAAGAAATGTTGATCAAACAATTATTTTTTATGCTTAATGAGAGCGCCAGCAAACAATCCGCATGGCGAATAAGGGTCGTTGGTCCCAAAACTGTCGCTTTTCATGGACCCACAAAACGAGTTTGGCAGAGTGATAATTCTGAAAATGACAGGACTGGATGGTGCAGATTTACCTGTGGACCCGTATCTTATCGGGAGAAGTGTTGAACTGGTATTTGGGGAGGGAGATCGCAATATGCTTTGCGCGCAGACGGTTGTTTTACGTGAGCTGTCACGGCTTTTTTTGTTCTACCGCGATTGTAAATTTTGAAATCAGAATTACGTGTCTTCTTCTGGACTTCAATTTAACTGGCCATCGGAAGGTGGATAATGTCTTATGTCGAGTAAAAACTGCTTGATTTTGAAGCGTAAGAAAATTGTGCACAGTGATTTTTGTGTATCATGAAATGAGCACTGTTAAGTGAGGCTTGGAAGAGTCGGACTGAACTGGAAAGGATGTTCTCGCAAAGATCCTTATCGCGGAAACCTTTTCATGGACACTATGTAGTCAGAGGGCGCTAGGTCGTGCGTTGTGTCTTCCTCCGGAGTAGTTTGTGCTAGTCGCGTGTGATACTGTTCCTAGTTTGAAAACCAAGCTGGATCGCACCTATTTCCATGCGATACAAGCGGTTGAGCGCAAAAGGAGTGTTCGTTCTGTTGTTTGAAGAAGGTTTCAAGCTCCAGTACAGGGATCGGTTCAGGCATCCTAGGCCATTGATCCTTGCGCTGCCGAACGAGTGTGATGTGCAGATGTCTGTTTGTACTTCGCGGGGGCCATAAATTTTATCTTCCTGGATATGAACGGTTCGTAGGAGTACATTGTATCCATTGGTGAGATCGTACCATAATATGCTGTATATTGTTCGAAATTCAATTGTTTACAAATATCTTTTATGTTTAATTATCAATAAGTCGGGGGATAACAATGTTTAATAAAACAAATAATTAAAATTTCTAATATATTCATCTAACACAGGGATGCACGCAAATATTTTGACAAGTTATCTTTCACCGCCCGTACTTATACTCTTAAACATTCTTCTCTCTTTTTTTAGAGAGAGCGAGTAATGGCGCTATAACCAAAATCCATATTGGGCTTGGGTTCCATTTGAAGAGAAATGGAGCATCACTTAACCCTCTGAGACTAGATGCTCCCAACGACCATTTTTAAAACATTTTTTTTTCTGTACACCAAACAGGACATTCTGTTTAACTATTCTCTCCGACTATTCATTTCCATTTTCCTTTGATATCTACTGAAGACTAAGTGGGTTCCTCGTGTCTTCTTAAAGTAGATACCAAATCCTCCCTATCCTCAACGGTTGCATGGACGTGGCCAGGTGAGCGATTGAGGAGTGTCTTCGTGGAGATTATTGCGTGATGAAAGGTATCAGTATCTGGTTCCGGTTTATGGTGACATGCAATGTCTTCAACGAATTATTCCTCATCGTAGCTCCATCCACGAGGTGTGCAAACGTTAATGCTAATGTTAATGCATAATGTGTTGAATTGGTAGTTGGGGAGTCCGCTGATGAAACGGTATATTCTTCGAGTTCGGAACCCTGCACATGCAGAAACATTACACAAAATTACGAAACTTATAGACAGCACACCAATCTCTATCTTGACTCACCCAGCCCTCAATGTAAGCAATTTTTTTAGAAGTGTGCGATCCGCTATACAGAAGAGGAATTTCTGGAAAAACTGCCTTCACAAAATGTGATCAAGGTCCAAAGGATTACCCGAATGAAAAATGGCTAGCGTGTTAACACCCCAGCGGTAATCTTAACATTCAATCAAACGACCTGTCCAGAATACGCGCAAATGGGACTTCTACGAGTCGATACGCGTCCGTTCTATCCCAATCCGCTTCTGTGTTGCAGTTGCTTTAACTACGGCCACTCGAAAATACGATGCTCTCACCAAGACGGTGCTACAACTGCTCCGGAGCATTTCACGTGATGATTGTCAAAAGTTCCCTTTCTGCTGCAATTGCAAAGGTGAACACCGTCCAACTAGTCGCACGTATCCAATCTACCAGAAGGAAGTTTCCGTTGTCAGACTGAAAGTGGACAACAATTTATCGTACTGTGAAGCAAGAAGACGAGTCGAAGAGAGAAATGTTACGTACACCCAGGCTGCCGCTCAACCCCGACTGGAAACTTCGAAGAAAGAAGCGCTAATGAATGAAAATAAGAAGAAAGGTGAACTTATCAACAAGCTAATTGCAGACAATAACAAGAAGGATGAAACGATTCTCAAACTTCTCGAAGGCGTAAAGCAGATGAACCAGCAGCTGGAAAATTTGGTGCATAAAGTTGACCGTAAAGCCACCGACTTCCGTGCACACTTCACACAAATCAACAAAAATTCAACATGCCCATCCCTAACAAGCCAAATAAGTCCAAACAACTCGCAAACTCAACTCACCACACTACCTGTGGCAACCAAGAACATAAACCAATGATCAACAAACACGGCAGCAGGGTTGGGAGCGGGGAAATTACAGTACTCCTCCCACTCCCACAAGTAGGAGAACTGAGTGAAGGACCTGTCCGGAGGGCTCTTCTCCAATCCGTAGACGGGAAATCCCTTAGTGCGGCCTACAAAGTCCAAACAAAAGTAAATGAGCCGATTGAAAACTCCTTCGATCCCGTCAGCAACCCGCAACAACTTATCCAACCCGGATACCAACATCATCAGTGTTTCCATAGGTTTTTCCCTGCACCAACCCTGACCGAGGATGTACCACAAGCCTGTGATGAGCCCGCGGCAGCAGTTGGTGTGAGGGGCCTATTATCTTAGTCAAGTACATGCGTAAATTCTCCCATACCCAATCAATATCTCAGCTGTTGCTCAACTACGAAGTCTCGATTTGAAAGCAACTAACGCGGAGGTCTACGGTCGGTTATACCCGTGTAATCAGACTTCCTCAAGTAGTCGATCAACTTCATCGGCAATCACCATTTCACAGAACGCTGAAGCAGCATACCCGCCAACCCTCGCCAACACTCAACATGACACACCCCTACGTTCATCAGATGCTCTATCCGCATTGCGTTGCAATGGAACATAAATGGCCTTTTCAACAACCTTAGTGTTCTTCAACTGCTAACTCGTGACCGGGGAAGTGAGATAATCCGACTTCTCAGATGGACCATAAATACAGATCCAATGGGTAGCGACCACTATCCGATCGAAATTCAAAGTAACAATACTACACCAGAAACGACTAGAAGACCCCGATTGAAGAAAGTAATTGGGAAGGCTTCGAAAAAGATATTCTTACTCTGGTAAATCCGGAGTGTACCTATAGTCCTGAAGAGCTGTGTAAGACAACTCACGAAGCTAATAAATATCATACCTAGAACAAGCAGTAAACCAGGCTCAAAAGCCTTACATTGGTGGAATAAAGACACTAAAGCGGCAGTGAAAGCTCGGAGAAAGACTCTAAGGAAGGTCAAACGCACCCCAAGAACCCACCCGGAATAAAAGGACATCCACGAACACTATAAACGGCTAAGAAACCAATGTTAGGACGTTATTCGAAGTGCAAAAAGCAAGTCTTGGGAAAGAAGGGCACAAGGAATTGGGATTTGTCTAAAAGACAGCAATGGC
>JASCZW010008940.1:0-30000 GCA_034211315.2 Aedes japonicus
CTCCTCCTTTACTCCTTTCATCAATCTTTGCACGGTGTCCTTGTCAATTTTCTTCGAAGCAGTAAGCCACTTAAGACGAAATTCTTGGATCGTTGATACCTCTCCACTAAGCTTTTTGAGGTTTCCCTTAACCATTGACCAGTATGTTTCAATCGGGCGAAGCTGTGGAAAATTTGGTGGATTACAATCCTTGGGAGCGTAAATAACGTCATTTTGCTCATACCAAGTGATTGTATCTTTAGCGTAATTACTACTGGCCAAATCTGGCTAGAACAAGGATTGAGTCGCATGTTTTCTCAGGAAAGTTAAGAGCCGCTTTTTGAGGCATTCTTGTCGGTAAATCTCAGCGTTTACGGTACCTGTGGATACGAAAATCTGAGATTTTAGTCCAGATATTTTTCAGGGAATTTGGTTTTAAAGGGTGTTCCGATCAAAATTTGGTCAAACAGTAATGCGCGTGAGTCGATCAAAGTTTTTATTAATAAGTCAAATTCTTTTTCTTTTTCAAGTTCAGTTAATGAAGAGTACAGAAGAATTATTCAGCTAAGCTTCCTTTTTACCGGAAGCGAATTGCCGGGTCTTTCGTTTAATACCTGCCATAAGATTTTGTACAGTCACCTTGTCCCCTTTATTCGCCGCAGAACGCCAGTTTGCCTAGAACTGTTTCTCGCTCACAACAGCTTTTTGAATCTTCTTAAGGTTGACGATAGCCCAATATTGTTCGATTATTGTGTGTTGGGAGGGTTCTTGTCCCTGGGCACCACTTGAACGTTGTTGGCAGCATCCCACTCCATGGTCTTTTTTTCCGTAATAGCAAAATGCAAAATCCGGCCAAAGTAGAATGGAACAATTGTGTCGCTTCAGGAAAGGCAATAGACGTTTTTGTAGGCACTCGCTCAAATAAATTTCCTGGTTGACGGTTCCGGTCGCAATGTAAACGTTGCTCTTCAAGCCACAGGAACAGATGGCCTGCCACCTCAGATATTTCTTCGCGAACTTTGATGTTTCATGTTTCATGTGCTTAGAACTATCTGTCACCTTTCCCCGTCCGGTTGCCGTAAAAAAAGTCTGCTTTGACGTAAGTTTCATCGTCCTGAATCACGCAATCAAACTTCCTCAGCTTCGTCGTGTACAACTTTCGCGATCGTGCTTTGGCCGACGTGTTTTGTTTATCGTCGCGATTTGTAGTCACCACTTTCTTGTAAGTCGGCAGTCCAGCTCGTTTTTTAGCTCTATCCACGGTTGAAGGCGCCACTACCAGCTTTTTTTGCGGCATCTCAGACGGAGAGGAAACAGCGGGCAACTCTTTTTGTCGTCGATGTGGCCTCCGGCTTTCGATTTGCTTCCGATGCAGCTTTCCTGGCTGTCGACAAACGTTCTTCAAACACTTTCAATACGTTGGTAATAGTTGATTCAGTTACATTCAACAATTTTCCCAACTTGGCGTGAGAGTAGTTTGAATTTTCGCCATGCACGAGCCTAATTTTGATGTGGTGCTTCTCTTCCTTCGACGACATTTTGATAACTGAAGTGCTAATCTCAGAATCAAAATAGAGGCATGATGCACACATCTTGAAAATGAGAGTTGTGTAAATTTTGTTTATGCACGATGAAAGGAATTGCGTCAAGTTTAACTCGACCAAATTTCGATCGAAACACCCTTTATACTTCCGTTTCAGATGTTCAGGGGCATCTTTCCGGCTAGTTGCAGTGTAAAATTCCGTTCCTGAGAGATATTTGAATTTTTTGAAGCAGTATGTTTCGGCATCCATGACAACACAATGGAATTTGGTGAGATGTTGTTCATAAAGCTTTCTGGAGCGTGTTTTTACCGATGACTTTTTACCTAAGACTTCACTTTTTGCACAAAACCGGTTGTCATTTGCACTTTTTTCGCAACTGTCCGTGTTGACACCTTCGGATTTGCCTGAAAAGCAGCAAGGACGTTTTCTCCTTCCTTGTGTTGCTTTGTCCATGTTCACCACCACTTTCAGCTTTCTTGTCGACAGTGAGACCCTCTTTATAACGTTGAATCACATCTGCAACAGTTGATTTTGACACATATAACGATTTTACGTTGAATCGAACAGTAGAATTGGGATTTTCCAAATATTGGTGCAAGATTTCCTGCGTGCTAGTTCGGATGGCGACATCTTGAATTCAGAAAGCGCTTTTGTTATCTTTCACGTTTTTCTATGTATCGGTTATGTACAATACAAGTTTCATTCCATTTCGTAGTTATTTGACTAAGAAACAGGATAAATACTTTGTCCAGATTTTGGTGTAAACGGCCTTTCTTAGAACTTGGGTATTTGATAAGAAACTGACACTGCACGAGTCATTTAAAGTTTATATTGAAATTCCTATGCAAAATTAAAGCCAAATTTTGGTTCATTGTCTAAAGAATGTTTGCTTCAGTTATAACCAGTGCTGCATTCGTTGTGTTTGACGAAGAAATACGCGAAAAAGGCTGTTTAATTTTGTCATAGTATATTGGTCCTTAAAAATACTTCGGTACATACGCAGTCATTTTCTTTGGCAGTAAGTGGGGTTCATTAAGCTGTGAATGTGTAACTTTGTAAATACAGGTGGCAACGGATGTTTGTCATTAAAATCAATGTTCATTTCAACACAACGACTGACTTAAAATAAGCAAACGCTTTATTTACTGTGAACTTACATATAATTACTTATTAAGAAATGACATGTTGAGCTCGTACAACTCAATCTTTTCATATATGACCAGCCGTTTCTGAAGTTTCTGAAACGCTTCCAAATTGAAGATTCAAGAGTATGACCTTTTGTACTTCCAATTTCTCTGATCAAGTATCCCCATTTAAAGAAATCCAAAGGATTGAGATCTAGGGGCACTCAGAAATACGGGAAGGAATGTCTCCAGAAGCGATTATTGTCGATGATCAGGCAGCACGAAGGTCAAGTAGTATTTTGGCCTGATTTGGCGTCATGTTATTACGCAAAGGACACTTTAGAATGGTACCAAAGTCAAAATTCATAAAACCAGCGGATGACATCCAAAAATTTAAAAAAAATTGGCCAAAAGTGGTCAAAATGGTGGGAAGTACAACTGTGCAGAAGCTAATGGGTCATGTTCGAGGAAAAGTTAGGCGTCTTGGCTATGATAAAATATTTTGATTAAACGAGAGTAAAATATCACATAAAACACAAACACAAATATGATTTGCCAAATAAAATTATTAAAACTAAGAAAAAACATTACTCTTTTGTTATTTTGAAAGTGTGCTTATACTTTCTGGAACAGTCTATAGGTAGCCTTTGAGCCACGAGAAATTTACGGAAGAAGCCATTGTTTACGTTTGTCTGTTAGGCCCTAACGAAAAATGCACTTTGGTATACTTTGTTCCAAGAGATAATAGGCCTTTACTAGCTTGGAGCGGTTACCGTAGCAACCGATATAAATACAAGAGTGAAAATTTTCCAGTCAAGATTTTTCAACCGAAGAATTTATTGGTGAAGCTGATCGGTGCCAACTAGCCCATCTGGAAAACGAAGATGGAGTTCCGGCTGATCCGGGATGACTTGTGGAAGTTCGTGACCGGAAAAGGACCTGGTACCGAAACGATGTCTCCGAGAGCGACGGCAACGGCAGCGAAGTAATCATGGGAGAAACTTCGAGGACATTACGAGAAGGCAACGCTGACCTCGAAGGTGTCGTTTTTGAAAAAACGGTGTGACAAACGGTATTCGGGCGTCGAGGACATCAAACAGCACGAATTCGAAATGGAGGAGTTATTCGAGCAGCTGACGGTTGCAGGACAGGAACTAGACCGTAATCTTTGCCATGGTCCTCCGGAGCCTATCGGATTCATTCAACACTTTGACCACGGCGTTGGAGACAGGGGCAGATGACGAGCTCACTCTGGAACTGGTCAAGTTAAAGCTGGTGGATGAGGTGTCGAAGTGATGTTCCGGTACTCAAGGAGAATCGGTTTTGAAGGCGGATTGCAAGAAGCGGATGATAACGTGACATTTTTGCAACAAACAAGGACACAAGAAGAAGGATTGTCGTGCCAAGGCCGAGCACGTAGCTGGAAGTCAGAGTAAGTCTCGTGCTCAGGGTGAGGAGCGTCGTACGTCGAAAGCGAAAGCAGCTTGTGAGAAAGTCCAAAATAAATCGAATCTGGAGTATTCGTTTGCTCCAAATCGACATATTCGTGGGTGATCGATTCTGGAGCCACCCCCATCATGTATGCTAACCTGGACCAGTTTGCGGAATTGATAGTGTGCAGCAGGATGTGATCCTAGCGGACGGCAAAAAAGCTGCAGCGAAGGGGATTGGATTGTGCCAACTGGCGTTGTTATCTCCCAAGTGTGAAGTGTCCAAAGTAACCCTCAGAGATGTTCTGTATGTTCCGGACTTCGAATCGAACATAATTTCGGTGAAGAAGCTTACCGTGGAGGGTGCTACTATTGCTTTCAATGCCAGCAGATGCCGAAAAAGCAAGGATGAGAAGGTCATCGGAAGTGTCCCACCATCTGGAGGGTTGAGCTTCTTGACAGTCGTCCATGAAGCGTTAGCTTCGATAAAAGTGCAAGCATACATCAAGTTGTCAATAAACCAGAGATGAGCGGTCGTATAAAGCAGTATGTACGTTACGTGAAGACGCTATTTGGAAAAAAAACGCCTAAAGTCATCCGTTCCGACCAGGGTGGGGAGTTCCAAAAGACCTTGTTAGATAGATTTTGCAAAGAAGAAGGAAACCGGCAGACAAAAGGAGATGGAATCGCTTGAAGAGAATGCTACTTAGGAAGTCGTTCAATTACCTGCCGATCGGAGGGCCTTCGGTAGCAAATGGATCTTCAAAAAGAAGCTGGACAATAATGGTAACGTCATCCGTTATAGAGCCCGTCTTGTTGTTCAAGGTTTTAACAAAAAGAATGGCATAACTGAAAATCTTAGCAGTTTCGCTAAAAAGAAAGGTTATTCGTCCAATGAGTAACCCCACTATTTAGCGAAACTGGTTCCGAGAAAAGTTAATGGGCTCGAACCAAGCCTCTACAGGGTCACATATTTAATTCAGAGTGAGAGTCCATATTACTCAGTTGCATGACAACTAGGAATCAATTTTGTAAAAAGTGGAGTTCCTCAACCGATGGGTAACTCTGCATTTACAAATTTGAGTCGTAGTTCCCATGCAACAGAGGAAAGTGGACTCTCATACTGAGTTTAATTTGTGCTTGGATTTGATTTCAAAAGTAGTAAGAAATTGTTATTTGAGACGGAATTATTAAATTAAGCTTGTTGATATCTGATACAAAGTTCCTTCATTTGTTGAGTACACCGTTAATTTTAACATACGCGTAAAATTTCTCCTCGTTCAATTCCAAGCCAAAGACGGCGTAAAAAATCAGTGGGGTTGTGTACAAGACACGACCGGTTGACGTAGACTACGTTAAACCAAGTGATGCATTATAATGTCAGGGAAATTCTGTGTGGCTATTATTAGCGTTAAAAGGGTTTCAATTATTCGTGCCGGTCGCTTACCCTTACCGATAGAAGCAGTTTAAGTCACAATATGACGGGTGCGGCTCTTATGGGACATTAGACCAGCGTTTTAAAGCCAGTATGTAAAAAAAATCTATTGTACGCTCTTGAGATATTATTTGGTGGCCCTGAAAAGGGCCGTTTGGTTTTATGAAGTCAGTATTTGGGAAAATTCTCTTGTACACTCTTTATAACTCTTTGGTGGCCCTGAAATACAAAAATATATTTTGACTGATACCTTGTCTCCTTTTCAACATTCACCATTTATATATCATACCATTCGGATCATTTGTATACAATCTGAGTTGTAGTATGCCTTTGCATAATTCAACTTCAAAGAATCAAAGATTTGCAATTTTTTGCAATTTTAGCAATTCTGGATTTCAAGGGTAATAATAAACATTGAAATACTCTAGAATTCAAATTACGATAAAATTCGTTATCAGAAGATATCCGACAGGTTAAGTGATTGTTATGAAAACACTATAATCAATTGCAACATTTTCAGATGTGTAAGCGTTTCTAAAAATGTTCAAATCTCAGGAAGTTTTATCAAACAGAAAATAACAAAAATTATCTTGCAGTTGTTGTAAGGTTTTATACAAGTATATGGGGTACATGTCCCTTGACTTGACGATTATGTAGCGCACGATTACAATTTTAACTATAACTCATACAATAATTTAGCTAGAAACGATATTCAAATAGTTATACCATTGCTAAGACATGCTTAACAAGGCGTTTGCTGTTCTCGACCATGAAAAGTCACCAACTAACACATTGAGTTGAAAACTTTCGATGGATATGGATATCATTAAGGATTCTTGTTCGAACGAATTTCAGTAAAGTTTATTTGTTTCATCGCTCCTGGCATTTATTTATATTATCGCTCCGGGCATTCGGCTATATTCGGTATACTATACGGAATATAAAGCTACTTTATAACATCTAAATGACTTTCTCATGTGATCAATCGGCCATTCCATTTCAAAACATTAAAATTCCCACTACATTCATTTAGGTGTTATATACAGGGGATAGACAAAATGATCGGGACAGGCAAATTTTTGATCAACTTTGCAGTGCTCTAACTTCATGGAATATTATCCGATTTCAATTGCTCAGGAAGCATTCGACGGGGAATTCAATGTAATTTTATGTCTTGGTAACAAAATTGGTCATGGTCACCGGATACCGGAGTTGTTCCGGGTTTCCGGAGGGGTATTTTACATGTTGACTTTGCGATGAATTTTCGTACAAGATGACGTTGTCAAACTTTTTTTCAGTAAACACACGAAAAAACAAAACATGTCCCAAGCGAATGAAAGGTTGATCACAGGAATCGGCCTTAAATTGACCGAGATATGGCCATTTCCGTGAAACAGGTTCTGATGAAGGGTCCTGGATGCGGTCAGTTCTTTATTTTACTCAAAACATGCTATGTCATAGCTTTTTTCTTGTTTTTTTCTTGTTTTTTACCACAAAGCTTATTATAAACGAAAAATGGATCTTTGGTAATATTGGCCCCTCCCGGACTCACCGGAACGACCCGGGGAACCTGTAGTAGGTGCCAATTACGATTTTACTCGAAAGCATGCCGGGCAGCAGCTCTATCTTCATGATTTTTCATAAATATGATTTTTATACACTTGAGAAGGACATAAGCTACATTGGCCCCTCCTGGAACCACCGGAACGACCCTGGGGAGCCTGTAGTAGCGGCCAATTACGATTTTACTCGAAACATGCCGTGCAGCTGCTCTATCTTCATGATTTTTCATAAGTATGATTTTTATACACTTGAGAAGGCTATTGGCTATATTGGCCACTCCTGGACCGCCGGAACGATCCCGGGGAACCTGTAGTAGGTGCCAATTACGATTTTACTCCAAAGCATGCCGGGCAGCAGCTCTATCTTCATGATTCTTCATAAAAATGATTTTTATACACTTGAGAAGGACATTGGCTACATTAGCAACTCCCTGGACCACCGGAAAGACCCCGGGGGAACCTGTAGTAGCGGCCAATTACGATTTTACTCGAAAGCATGCCGTGCAGCTGCTCTATTTTCATGATTTTTCATAAGTATGATTTTTATACACTTGAGAAGGCTATTGGCTATATTGGCCACTCCCTGGACCGCCGGAACGATCCCGGGGAACCTGTAGTAGGGGCCAATTACGATTTTACTCGAAAGCATGCCGTGCAGCAGCTCTATCTTCATGATTTTTCATAAAAATGATTTTTATACACTTGAGAAGGACATTGGCTACATTAGCCACTCCTGGACCACCGGAAAGACCCCGGGGAATCTGTAGTAGCGGCCAATTAAGATTTTACTCCAGAGCATGCCGTACAGCAGCTCTATCTTCATGATTTTTCGTAAACATGGTTTCGATGGACTTGGGAAGGCCATTGGCTACATTAGCCATTCCCTGGATCGCTGGAACGGCCCTCGGGAGAACCTGTAGCAGGGGCCAATAACGATTTTACTCCAAAATGTGAACTATAAGATTCACTAGCTAGCCTGAACCAGCTTCCTGGTAGCTTTAACGATCAATTTATTTAGCTTTGGTTCGGATATGCAAGAAATAATTTGATGAAGTATAGGGAAGAGTGGGTTTTATTAGTAGCGAGTGGGTCCTCCGTCCGCATCAAAAACGGCTTCAATCCGCCTTGAGATGGAGCTGTAGAGGTTTTGGATCACGTCTACAGGTATTTTATACCACTCGTCGATCAAAGTTTTCTCCAGTTCCTTCAAAGACGAAGGTGGTGGGAAAACATTTCGCACCCTTGCTTCCAATGTTGACCACAATGGTTCAATAATATTAATGTCCGGTGACTGAGCAGGCCACTCAAGGTGATCGAAATCACTTGCGTGATCCTCATACCACTTCTTGATGGACTTCGCTGTGTGGATGGGAGCGTTGTCATCCTGGAAGACGCCGTTCCCTTCTGGGAAAATGGATCGCATCATGGGAAGCACCTAGTTGAAATTTAAAAATAATAAGTCTTTGTAGAGTACATATGTCACCAACAGTTGAAATACCTGCTCATCCAATATAGTCCTGTAGTGGTCAGCCTTCATTTTGCCTTTACAGCGACAATTGGACCAACCCCATGCCAGAAAATCGTGCCCCAGACCATTACCGATCCCCCACCATGCTTCACAGTGGGAAGCAGGCAATCTTTGTCGTACTCCTCTCCAGGAGAACGCCACACGTACACCCGCCCGGTTGTTGGGAAGAGCGTGAAAGAGGATTCATCTGAATAGACTACATTCCTCCACTGGGCTTCTGTCCAAGCGGCATAGAGCTTACACCAGCGCTTCCTCTTCGCTGCATTCCCTGGCTTTATAAGCGGCTTGGCAATTGCTGCCCGCCCACGCAGGTTCATTCTGTGCAGCTCCTCCGGACAGTCCTTGTTGATACAGGTTCTTCAATTGAGTCGTTCAAGGCTGCTGTTGCTTTAAAAGCCGAAATCCTTCTATCCGCCTTAACAATCCGTTTCAACGCCCGTTGCTGTCGACTACCAAGCTTTCGTCTCCGTCCAGTACATTTAGCGGGTGAAATTTTTCCGGCCTCATACTCCGCCATGATTCGACAAACGGTGGTTTTCGAAACGCCGACTATTTTGCACGTTTCGGCAATCGAAGCTCCTGCCTCTAGCGCACCAACGATCCGGCCACGTTGAAACTCGGTAAGAATCGTAGCCATCGTGAACTGTGTTATTTCGAAAACACGCGTAAAAATAAAAATACGTGTAAAAAGGATTTGGTGTAGAACATTGCATCGCCCACGCAGAGCAAGATTATTAACAGATAGGGGGATGTTTACCCTACACAATGACGTTCTTTTTGCATGAGCAGTTTTTGGTTGGCGAGAGAAAAGGCTGAGTAAAAAGTTTGTTTACAAAGCTTACATGCCCTTTTGACATATTGCTATACACTTGAGAAGGCTATTGGCTACATTGGCCATTCCCTGGACCACTGGAACGACCCCGGGGAACCCGTAGTAGGTGCCAATTAGGATTTTACTCCAAAACATGTAAACAAGCTACATGAACTGTCAAATGACGTCATGATGCAATGTTCTACACCAAATCCTTTTTACACGTATTTTTTTCTCATTTTTACGCGAGTTTTCGAAATAACAAAACATGTAAACAAGCTACCTGAACTGTCAATTTTTTGCTCATTTTTTACGCGAGTTTTCGAAATAACACAGTTCACGAGGGCTACGATTCTTACCGAGTTTCAACGTGGCTGGATCGTTGGTGCGCGAGAGGCAGAAGCTTCGATTGCCGAAATGCGCAAAATAGTCGGCGTTTCGAAAACCACCGTTTGTCGAATCATGGCGGAGTATGAGGCCGGAAAAATTTCACCCGCTAAATGTACTGGACGGAGACGAAAGCTTGGTAGTCGACAGCAACGGGCGTTGAAACGGATTGTTAAGGCGGATAGAAGGATTTCGGCTTTTAAAGCAACAGCAGCCTTGAACGACTCAATTGAAGAACCTGTATCAACAAGGACTGTCCGGAGGAGCTGCACAGAATGAACCTGCGTGGGCGGGCAGCAATTGCCAAGCCGCTTATAAAGCCAGCGAATGCAGCGAAGAGGAAGCGCTGGTGTAAGCTCTATGCCGCTTGGACAGAAGCCCAGTGGAGGAATGTAGTCTATTCAGATGAATCCTCTTTCACGCTCTTCCCAACAACCGGGCGGGTGTACGTGTGGCGTTCTCCGGAGAGGAGTACGACAAAGATTGCTCGCTTCCCACTGTGAAGCATGGTGGGGGATCGGTAATGGTCTGGGGCGCATTTCCTGGCATGGGGTTGGTCCAATTGTCGCTGTAAAGGCAAAATGAAGGCTGACCACTACAGGACTATATTGGATGAGCAGGTATTTCAACTGTTGGTGACATATGTACTCTACAAAGACTTATTATTTTTAAATTTCAACTAGGTGCTTCCCATGATGCGATCCATTTTCCCAGAAGGGAACGGCGTCTTCCAGGATGACAACGCTCCCATCCACACAGCGAAGTCCATCAAGAAGTGGTATGAGGATCACGCAAGTGATTTCGATCACCTTGAGTGGCCTGCTCAGTCACCGGACATTAATATTATTGAACCATTGTGGTCAACATTGGAAGCAAGGGTGCGAAATGTTTTCCCACCACCTTCGTCTTTGAAGGAACTGGAGAAAACTTTGATCGACGAGTGGTATAAAATACCTGTAGACGTGATCCAAAACCTCTACAGCTCCATCTCAAGGCGGATTGAAGCCGTTCTTGATGCGGACGGAGGACCCACTCGCTACTAATAAAACCCACTCTTCCCTATACTTCATCAAATTATTTCTTGCATATCCGAACCAAAGCTAAATAAATTGATCGTTAAAGCTACCAGGAAGCTGGTTCAGGCTAGCTAGTGAATCTTATAGTTCACATTTTGAGTAAAATCGTTATTGGCCCATGCACAGATTCTTCCGAGGGCCGTTCCAGCGATCCAGGGAATGGCTAATGTAGCCAATGGCCTTCCCAAGTCCATCGAAACCATGTTTACGAAAAATCATGAAGATAGAGCTGCTGTACGGCATGCTCTGAGTAAAATCTTAATTGGCCCCTACTACAGGTTCCCCGGGGTCTTTCCGGTGGTCCAGGAGTGGCTAATGTAGCCAATGTCCTTCTCAGTGTATAAAAATCATTTTTATGAAAATCATGAAGATAGAGCTGCTGCACGGCATGCTTTCGAGTAAAATCGTAATTGGCCCCTACTACAGGTTCCCCGGGGTCGTTCGGCGGTCCAGGAGTGGCCAATGTAGCCAATAGCCTTCTCAAGTGTATAAAAATCATACTTATGAAAAATCATGAAGATAGAGCTGCTGCCCGGCATGCTTTGAGTAAAATCGTAATTGGCACCTACTACAGGTTCCCCGGGATCGTTCCGGCGGTCCAGGGAGTGGCCAATATAGCCAATAGCCTTCTCAAGTGTATAAAAATCATACTTATGAAAAATCATGAAGATAGAGCACTGTGGCGGCTCTCAAGTGTATAAAAATCGTGTGCCTCTGACATTCCCCGAGGTACGTCATCATTCAGTAGCGCGGCAATGTCTTCGCAGCATAATCGTAGTCGGCCCGTGCAGCAGGACTTCTTCCTTTGGTCGTTCCGGTGGTTCCGGAGGGGCCAATATTGCCAAAGATCCACTTTTCGTTTATAATAAGCTTTGTGGTAAAAACAAGAAAAAACAAGAAAAAAGCTGTGACATAGCATGTTTTGAGTAAAATAAAGAACTTACCGCATCCAGGACCCTTCATCAGAACCTGTTTCACGGAAATGGCCATATCTCGGTCAATTTAAGGCCGATTTCTGTGATCGACCTTTCATTCGCTTGGGAAATGTTTTGTTTTTTTGTGTGTTTACTGAAAATAAAGTTTGACAACGTCATCTTGTACGAAAATTCATCTCAAAGTCAACATGTAAAATAGCCCCTCCGGAAACCCGGAACAACTCCGGTATCCGGTTGACCATGGCCAATTTTGTTACCAAGACATAAAAAAACATTGAATTCCCCGTCGAATGCTTCTTGAGTAATTGAAATCGGATAATATTTCATGAAGTTAGAGCACTGCAAAGTTGATCAAAAATTTGCCTGTCCCGATCATTTTGTCTATCCCCTGTATATATTTATAAATATATATATATATATATATATATATATATATATATATATATATATATATATATATATATATATATATATATATATATATATATATATATATAATATATATATATATATATATATATATATATATATATATTTATATATATATATATATATATATATATATATATATATATATATATATATATATATATATATATATATATATATATATATATATATATATATATATATATATATATATATATATATATATATATATATATATATATATATATATATATATATATATATATATATATATATATATATATATATATATATATATCTATATATATATTTATATATATATATATATATATATATATATATATTTATATATATATATATATATATATATATATATATATATATATATATATATATATATATATATATATATATATATATATATATATATATTTATATATATATATATATATATATATATATATATATATATATATATATATATATATATATATATATATATATATATATATATATATATATATATACATGTTATATATATATATATATATATATATATATATATATATATATATATATATATATATATATATATATATATATATATATATATATATATATATATATATATATATATATATATATATATATATATATATATATATATATCATGTGATTCAAAGATACAACAATAAACTCTGTTTTATCCATTTAAAAACAATTGGATTATAAATGTTTATATAAAGATCTTTCAAATACTGTTGCTATTGTTCAATTAGTTGTTTATTAATTAAAAAGTGTAATTAAGTGAATTGAAAAGTAGAATTAAATAAATTTGAATATTGAACGAAATGAATTGAAATCAGAACGATAAATTAGTTAGAGCAATCTTTGGTATTAAAGTGAAATATTGGTGTTTGAGTGCATTCTATGGGTTATTTTTGTATAGCTTTTTTCTTATCATTTAATCTAACAATATGGCAACAAATCTGCTGGATTTAGTAATTGAAAAACTAAAGCAGCAGTATTGCGACATTCGTGTAGATGATTTGAATGAGGATGAGTTGGATTTTGAGCTTGAAGTTAGGGACATAGTGTTTAATAATAATGAGCCGATTTCAAGAAAATGAAGAGCTCTTCGGGCAACGTTAAAGTCCGAAAAATTAATAGATAATCCAAAGAAGACCCTTAAACAAGATCCTTCGTTGGACTTACAGCTTTGCATATCTAAATTGAAGCAAATTGATGAGACGATTGGAGTTTCTTCTAAGAGCGTCCCATCGAGATGTCAGTCAAGGTTGTTGCACTCAGCTAGTCGGTTGATTCTGTTAGCAGAATACACTAGTGCAGAGGAGAGTGTCGAAGTCGGTAGGATGCAAGAAGTGGTTTTGTCTCGGCTGAATAGACATTTCTACGGAAAACGATCAGTTTTGGCAAATGAATTGGAAGATAACGAATTAATCAACCTGTTTAGCGAAACGGGTAATCCGTTAGAAGAAGCTACGGCACCATTATCAGTCCTCATGTTTAGCCCCCCAGTTTCGTCATCAGTTGGTAATGCAAGCAGAAACTTCCTACTATGAGAGGAGGATGAAATTATGGACTCTTTACTAAAGTTAGGCTTGTTAGACCCTGATAATCCAGAGGGAACACAAATTGGTGATATAAAGAATGCTTTATTTGAACTGGAGCATGAACTTTATTTGCTCCGGAGGCTTAGGAATATCCATTCGACTATACAGCGGAATCCAACTTCAACTCAGGCTCCACAGGTCACAACCAGTGCAAACAATACAGTCACAAGTTGTACCACAACTTATACGGGCACAATCCCAAGGCGATCGATTCCAACTGTAGTCAGTACCGGCGTGTATCCTCCGAGATCGTTACCTCAGGTGTCTCCTTCGTATCCTAGGATCAGTTTCTCAACCAATTCCACTGCAAGTAGTTCGATGCCACGGATGGTAACCTCAGCCAATGTCGACTATGACTTTGAGCCAACGTCCTTGCCGTATGTCCCCCAGTCTGCTCCGGTTAGTTCAGTGTATCCTCCGGTTATAATAACGCCTACGATGCCATGGGGTCAGTGGCTGTGTTATTATTCTGCACAACCTTTCGGGCAGGGGTACCCAGTTCCTAATACCACCGCCGAACAGTATCTTCCGCCCACATGGAATCAGTATTCCGCTTCAGGGCCGGTGCCAGATGTACATCGGTGGAGCAGCCGAGAGAACATTGCATCCTCTTATCCGGGCCCCACTATTGCAGCGCCAGGGCAAGCTCATGTTCCTCCACCAGCTTGTTACCCAGCTCCAGCCGACTTTCCTCGTGGTAACTATGGTCATAAATCGTTACCGGTTTCCAAGTGGAAACTAGAGAAATACGCTGATCAAGGACTAAAGTTGAATGAATTTTTTGTACTAGTATCCCAGCTAGCCTTGTCAGAACGGACTTCCCAAGCTGAGTTATTTGATTCAGCATTTCATTTGTTCACTGGACCAGCACTCAACTGGTACATGACAATGCGTTCCTCTGGACGATTGGCCAGCTGGACACATTTGGTCAGCGAGCTTCGAAGAACCATCGCTCATCCGAAATTAGATTCATTGGTACGGACAAGGATCTATCAGAGACGTCAACAGAGGAACGAAACGTTTCAGGAGTATTATTATGACATGGAGAAAATATTCAGGTCCATGATCGTACCCATGGGTGACGCAGAGCAACTGGATATTGTCAAGAGGAATATGCGGACAGACCACAAGAAAACGCTTCTTTGGAAGCCGATATTTAGTCTGCCGGAACTTTTGGAAGCGGGTCATGTTATTGATGCGTCTAACTTTTCCTTGTATGCGAAAGTGTTTGGGAATGATAAGTCCGTCAATGCTGTTTCTGAATTTAAACCAGATAAAGGTGATTCCAAAAACACCAATAACCGTCCTTCTTTTAAACCTAGCTATAAGCTAATAATTATAAACCAAAAGAGGAACCTCCTAAGAAAAAGGATGAATCAGAGGGCAAGAAAAGCACCAACGCCACATCATTAAGTTCCACAAGACAACCCGATCCGAAGGAAGGTCTTTCTAAGCCGACGAGGACAATCGAAACGCTCATTGAGGCTAATCGACCTCCTCGTAGCTATGAATGCCTTTATTGCCGACAAACAAGCCATTCCTTGTATCAATGTAGGAGTTACCGAGGATCGGTATGTCTGGTATGTGGTTTTAAAGGATTTGATACCCACAATTGTCCCTATTGCCGAAAAAACGGCTTGCAGACAGTCCAAAACCGCGGGTCGTCGAACCCTTCCGCGTAAATTCGGTGCTGTTAGACTTAACACTTGCAGAATTTCGGGAACCTGTTCAGAATGAGTTTTATACGGATGAAGAGTCGCAGGTTCTCAACATTTCGCTTGTCGATACCCACAATAACAGACCCTATGCTAAAATCAAAATTTACGGCATACCGTCTAAAGGTTTATTGGATTCGGGTAGCCAGCTTACCCTTACCAGTGAAAACGTCTTTCGAAAATTTTATAATGCTAAACTTAAACCTTTAACGCGACCTACGGTGATTCGTTCGGCAAATGGTTCAGAATTAGAAATTCTAGGTCAGTTATCCATTCCTTTTAATTTCGCCGGACGTATCAAAATAATTGAAACGTTAGTGGTTAGCATATTGTCTGCAGATTGCATTCCTGGTATGGATTTCTGGCGAAAATTTCAAATTTGGCCGACCATTCAGGATCGCGCTACCGTAAAAACCGAGACTTCTCTTAGGAAAGAGCCAGATCAAATCATGTTCAGTGATTCTGAAATCGCTCAGCTCGAAGAAGTCAAGAATTTATTTCAAGGAGCTTGTTCAGATAGGTTGACAATAATACTTTTGATCAAACACCGTATTGAAATAACTGACGAATGGAAAGGCAAGGCTCCTGTTCGTCAGTATCCCTACATGCTCTCCCCAAAGGTGCAACAAAAAGTCGGATTGGTATAATCGAGAGAGCTCACTGTGATTGGTGGTCAAACGTAGTACCGGGTATAAAACCCTCTGGAAAGGTTCGCCTCTGTTTAGATGCTCGGAAAATTAATGAACGAACGGTTCGTGACGCATATTTCTTGCTCCATCCACGCCGGATTCTCGGTCAACTACCCAGAGCGCAATACCTGAGTACGATTGACCTATCCGAAGCTTTTCTGCAAATTCCTTTGGAGGATAGTTCGAGGCAATACACTGCGTTCAGCGTTCAGGGCAAGGGCGTGTTTCAGTTCACGAGACTGCCGTTCGGGTTAGTGAATAGTCCGGCTACTTTGTCACGATTAATGGACCGTGTCCTTGGTCATGGAGAACTAGACCCAAACGTCTTCGTATACCTTGATGACATCGACATCGTGTCGGAGACGTTCGAGCATCACATGTATCTTCTTCGTGGGTAGCTAAGCGCTTAACACAGGCCAACCTATCCATCAATTTAGAAAAATCTAAATTTGGGGTGCATGAACTGTCATTCCTAGGAAACCTCTTATGAACGGAGGGCCTTCGTCCCAATCCTGAAAAGGTCCGAGCGATAGTGGACTACGAAAGGCCAACAACGATAACCAAATTGCGTAGGTTCCTAGGAATGGCCAACTACTATCGCCGATTCATTGACGACTTCAGTGGAATCACCTCAGCATTAACTGACCTCTTAAAATCCAAATCGAAGATCTTAGGATGGAGTGTGGCCGCATAAAAAAGTTTCAATCGAATAAAAGAAAAGCTTATTTCAGCCCCAATTCTCGCATGTCCCGATTTCTCCAAAGAATTCTCGATACAGACAGACGCGAGTGACGTGGCCATCGCGGGGATTATCACACAGATTCGGGATGGTTTCGAAAGAGTGATAGCCTTTTATTTGCATAAGCTGACAGCCCCACAAAAAAACTACCATGCGTGCCAAAAAGAAGCGCTAGCGGCTCTTCTGTCCATTGAAGCTTTCAGGGGCTGTATCGAGGGCTCGCATTTTACCGTGATTACGGATTCCACCGCCCTAACCCACATTTTAACTGCAAAGTGGAAGACAGCTTCTCGGTGCAGTAGATGGTGCCTCCAGTTTCAACAATT
The DNA here is from genome assembly GCA_034211315.2 of Aedes japonicus. NCBI lineage: Eukaryota > Metazoa > Arthropoda > Insecta > Diptera > Culicidae > Aedes > Aedes japonicus. The sequence goes on from JASCZW010008940.1 coordinate 17,344, forward strand.
CGACAAGACCATTCTGTTGAACGGGACGGGGACACTCGAGCGAAATCATTTCCCAGGTTATGCAGCGGACTATTATAGACCAAATACCGACAGATGTTTCGGATAAAAGTGGTAACAAAAACTGAACGGTACACTTTGAAAACAACGTCTTTATGAGTTCGATTGTGTTACAGGAATGGAAACGGAAATTGATCTTCTTCTATTTGTATTTGGCTTTCATCTGCACATTGCTGCCAACTGTCGTTGGTTGTCATTTCAGTTCAAGGGATAGGAGTGTGCAGGGAAAATATCGCACTACTCTTACACAGAAAAAACTAACACTCCACATCGATAATTTCACTGCGTATCTTCCCCCTCATCCTTACCAAACAGACCCATAGCTTTCGCGAACTTCTTCTGTTTGATGCTTCCAACAGGCTTGGTTAACAAATCTGCTGTCATATCTTCTGATGCACAGTATTTCAGGATAATAGTACCATTCTCTACTAGTTCTCGGGTGAAATGCATCCGAGTGTCAATATGCTTTGATCGTCGGGAATGACGGTCCTCTTCCACAAAATTGATGCAGCTTAAATTGTCCTCAAATATTACCGATGGTGCTTCTTGCTTGCTGTTAAGGTCTTCTAGTAAACGCCGAATCCACATCAAATTATCAAATCTTTGCACGATTCAGAGAGCACGGTATACTCTGCTTCCATGCTTGAAAGCGAGACACTTGTTTGCTTTCGACTTGCCCAAGTTATGGTAGCTTCACCCAGTTTGAAGAGATATCCGGTGTTCAATTTGCGGTCGGCCACATCAGCACTCCAATCTGCGTCACTGAAACCACACAACTCCAGTGGCTTATTCCGGTATGACTTCAGGATTAGTTTGTAATCGCTCGTCTTCAGTAGGTACCTGACCACTCTCTTGAGTTCCGTCCAGTCGACTTCCGTTGGCGCACTTACACTTCTGCTTAGAATCGAGACGCTCGTGGCTACATCAGGTCGTGTATTTACGGCCACATACAGAAGTGCTCCAACCAAGCTGTGGTAATTTTGATTATCCAGCAGCTTCTTGCTGTCCAGACGATTCCTGTAATAACCAGGATCCAGAGGCACCTGCGACCCCTTCGCGTCTGCAAGGCTGAATCTGCCGGCAATCTTCTTGATAAACATTTCCTGATCAAGCGCAAAGAATCCGCCTTTATCATTTGAGACACGGATCCCCAAGAACTGGTTCACCGTTCCAAGCGATGACAATTCAATCTTGTTCTGCAGCTCACGTTCAACTCTGGTGATCTCACTATCGCTGGTGCTCGCAATAATCATATCGTCAACGTACATTATCAGGTAGATCTCCATCCCCTGTGATGTTATCTTTGTGTACAGGCACGGATCAGCATGTGCTTGAACGAACCCTAAGTCCGTCAAAATCCTGTTGATGATATCATGCCAGACCTTGGCCGATTGTTTCAGGCCATACAAACTGCGATGCAGCTTGCAGACCATTTTCTCTTTACCGCGGACCGCGAAACCCACAGGCTGCTGCATGAAAATATCCTCTTTAAGTTTCCCGTGCAAGTACGCACTCTTCACGTCAACGTGGTGCACAGCCATCCGCTTATGTCCGGCTATCGTTAAAAGAGTGCGTAATGTTGTTTGTGTAGCCACCGGTGCAAATACAGCATCGTAATCGACGCCATATCGTTGCGAAAAACCTTGAGCAACAAGGCGGGCTTTGAAACGCGCCACGTTACCTTCAGCATCTTCTTTCCGTTTAAATACCCATTTGCACCCTATGAGCGAACGGCCAGCAGGTAGCTCCATCAACGACCATGTTCCGTTTTTCATCAACGACTCGTTCTCATCCTTCATAGCTTCCTGCCACAAAGATTTCTCCGGACTACTAACTGCTTCTTTATAGCTGATTGGATCCAGCTGCGCAAACAAGGCGACGTCGACTTCAAAATCCTCCAGCCGCTGCGATAGAACTCCTCGCGTACTCCGCATCGGCCGTTGTTTACAGTCAGAGCTATTTGCTTCTACTTCGTTGCCGTCTAAGCTCTGGAATTCTTCGTCCGAATCGTTTAACTCCTCCTGAATATCACCATCAGTCTTCTTCGGCGAAACATCAATCTTCAACTCTTCATCCTTTCGGTGGAAACCATGCATCAGCGAACCATTCTGCAACTCAATAAAACGAGCATCCCGTCTAATTGTAATTCTGTCGGATGCCGGATCCAGGAACCTGTACCCCTTACGGTCATCACAATATCCCACAAATACTAACTTTTGCGCTTTACGGTCAAGTCTCGCACGCTTCACGTTGGGAATGTGGACATAGGCGACACACCCGAAGATCCGAAGATGATCTAATGATGGCTTCTCCCCAAACCACTTTTCGAAAGGTGTTGCATCTACAGATCGCGACGGCAATCTGTTCTGGAGGTAGGCTGCGGTTATCACTGCCTCGCCCCAGTACCTTTTTGGTAGATCCGCGTCCAGAAGCATACAGGTAGCCATCTTTCGCAGGGTGCGGTTTTTCCGCTCGGCCACACAATTTTGTTGGGGATAGTACGCTGTTGTGAACTGGGCTTTTATCCCTTCCAGTTCAAAAAACTCTTTCAGCTCCTGATTTGCGTACTCACCACCACCATCCGAACGAATAATGCACGGCGCCCTTCCGAACCGATTCTTTACATGGGCCACATACCGCTTGATGCACTGCGCTGCATCTGATTTCTGCCTCAGTAGACAGATCACCGTGTACCGACTCAAGTCATCTATTAGAGTCATAAGGTAACGGCAGCCCCCTGGGGTAACGTTTACTACCAGCCCACATACGTCCGAATGGACCAAATCCAATACCCGTTTAGCTCTATACTTGGATGATTTAGGGAAGGAATCTCTAGGCAGCTTACCTTGAAGGCAGTATTCGCATACTACCCTTAATCCGCAAACCCGTACAACCAATCCGTCACCGAGATTCTTGGCCGTGATCCGTTCCAGCACCGATGGGTCTCGGTGCCCGAATCGCAGGTGCCATGTATGCTGACAGTTCTGCAAATTTTGCTGCTCACTGCTCACCTTGGCTTCCTCCGGTAGCCGCAAAACGTACAGGTTTCCGCACAAATCCGCCGCACATGCAATCGTTCCTTTATTGTCCCTAATTTCACATGTCGACGCACCAAACTTCACGGAGAACCCCTTTTGGGTCAACTTCCGGATAGAAAGAAGGCTACTGTCCAGATCCGGTACATACAGCACCTCTTTAAACAAAACTTTTCGCACTTTTCCGTCAGCGCCAAGGCACTTAACATATCCTATACCGGCAGATTTCGTGGTGGATCCGTTCACCAGTACAACTTCAATTTTCACTTGGTCGTCGAGTTCATCAAAAAACTATTTATCACTCGTCATGTGGCTGGAGCATCCACTGTACACATACCACTGACCTTTACGACGAACACCACCGATGCCAAAACAAATAGGGTTGTCAGTCTCGGCCACCTGCTTCGCACTTGTTCCGTCCTGCCTACGGCCACTAGCTTCTGCGTTCTTCTTATGCTGCTGAAGCTGCCGGCTATCGCGTCGAAAATGTCCAAGATTATGACAGAAAAAACACTCTTCTTCTTTTTTCTCTGCATTCTTGTTCTTCTTTTTACTATGAATTTTCATAGCTGTTTCCACAGTACCACCAGATCGCTCCACACGTCGCTCCATACTCATCGAGAACTTTATGTTTCACTAATTCCATCGTTTGGTCGGCATCCGGCCGACTCTCCATTGCCGTAACCAATACGCCGTACGGCTCTGGAAGACTTCTATACACCATGGCCACTTTCAATGAACACTCAAGCTCCTGTCCCGCGCACAACAAACGATCAAAAAGTTCTTCCATGTCAAATAAGTGCTTTTCAATGTCGGCACCATCGGCCATGTTCAAGCTACAAATTCTTCTCAAAAGAGACACTCGCGAAGTCATTGTCGTCTTCTCGTGATAGTTCTTTAATTGATTCCACGCATCGCGTGACGTTTGCGCGTTTTTCATTAGGTTTAACTGTCCATCTTCCACAAACAACACAATCGTTGCCAACGCCTTTTCATCTTTCTTCTGAAACGCTTCTTTAATGTCCGCCGTCGCAGATTGTTCAGGCGGGGGTTTGGACACTGCACTCCACAACTCTTCGCGTTTGAGCAACATCTCCATGCGTGTTTTCCACGTGAGATAGTTCAGATTATTCAGACGAGGGAATAAAATTTTCTCAGCCATTTTGTTTTCCTCTTCACTGTTCGCTTGGTGGAACAAAACAACAATCTTTCGCATTCAAACCGAAAACGTGCACTATTTGTGGGGAATCAAATCCTGCCACACTCGAACGAACGCACCGTAGTAAAAAAATTCAGTCACTTTCGCACCGCTTCCAGACAGCTGCCGTTCTCACACCGAACGTTCGAACTGTACTCCCGATCGAAAGTCTACTGCACACTTGCCATACACACACAGTGATGGGCAACTCTCAACTACTGCACTCGCGTCGTGTGCATCTATCGCTCGCACAACCTTATGGCGTTGCCAACGAACCACAATCGAAAAAACGTAACAAAACACCGTTCACTTTCCGCAATCTGGGCCTATAACCTGTTGAACGGGACGGGGACACTTGAGCGAAATCACTTCCCAGGTTATGCAGCGGACTATTATAGACCAAATACCGACAGATGTTTCGGATAAAAGTGGTAACAAAAACTGAACGTACACTTTGAAAACAACGTCTTTATGAGTTCGATTGTGTTACAGAAATGGAAACGGAAATTGATCTTCTTCTATTTGTATTTGGCTTTCATCTGCACATTGCTGCCAACTGTCGTTGGTTGTCATTTCAGTTCAAGGGATAGGAGTGTGCAGGGAAAATATCGCACTACTCTTACACAGAAAAGACTAACACATTCGTCATCGGCGAGGAAAAGAAAACGTTGTAGCCGACGCGCTGTCCCGAAGTGTTGCTGTTGTTGTTGCTGCTGGTCTAGGTGCTGTTGCTGTAGGAAATAAAAAAAACTGTAAACGTTGAAAAGGCTACTCCATCCACTCCCGTAAGATCTACCGAGCAAACCCCCAACCTAAAAAACATTCAGTCAGCTCTGTCTTGGTACGAGCGTTTGCTCGAAACGGTTTCGGAGCAACCAGATGAACATACAGATTTTCAGGTTCGTGAGGGTGTGTTGTTCAAGTCTGTAGCTAACCCTTACGATGTACATGGCGATCGATTTGACTGGAAAGTAGTTCCCGCTCCGATCGATCGAGTAGGAATTATCAGTGAATGTCACCATGCTTCAGTGCACCCCGGAACTGATCGTACACTCAGCCGAATTCGGCTACGCTATTTTTGGCCGAGAATGGTAATGGACGTGCGGGATTATGTGAACCAATGTACAGTTTGCAAGGAAACAAATGCTCCTAACATAGCTCTAGCACCCTCGATGGGTGAACAAAGAATCACTACTCACCCATGGCAGATCATAGCGCTTGACTTTATCGGGCCTCTCCCCAGAAGCCGGAAACAAAATCAATTCATTCTGTCCGTCGTCGATTTGTTTAGCAAATGGATAATGCTAGTACCATTTCGAAAAATCGATAGCCAAACACTCACCAAAGCGATGAAGGAACAATGGTTCTACCGAAATTCGGTCCCAGAAATTGTCATTTCGGACAATGCTTCATGTTTTTTGTCCCGTGAATTTCGTTCGTTATGCACACAGTTTGATGTTAGGCACTGGCTTAACTCTAAAAACCACTCCCAGGCCAACCCTGTGGAGAGGGTAAATAGAACTGTGAATGTGGCCATACGAACTTACGTGAAATCGGATCAGAAACTGTGGGATACAAAGTTGGCGGAAATAGAGGTAGTGCTCAACACTTCAGAGCATTCGGCAACTGATTTAACACCGTTTCTTTCAACGCACGGATACGAAATGTTGATGAAGGGATCAGACCATGATATAGGCGATGAACACCCACTTACATCGGCAGACGATCGGAAAAACTGACAGGCTGAAATCTTCAACCGTATTAAAAATATAGTTCAAGACAACCTCCAGAAAGCTCATGAGGATGGCCGTAAACGGTATGATCTACTTCATCGAGCGTATGCAAAAGCTCTAGATGTAGGTCAATTGGTTTATAGGCGCAACATGAAGCCGTCAAGTGCCATCGAAAACTATAATGCCAAATATGGCCAAATTCCTTCCAGCGAGAGTAATACGGAAGATTGGTTCGCATCGTATGAAATTGCGGATCTTGATGGAAAATCTTTGGGTATCTGGCCAGCCGTATATCTTAAACTCGGACTTAAAGTCAACCCCCTAATATAGCCCAGACGATGATGGATCGTTGACCTGTGTACTTTCGATCTCTACTCTAACTCGACCTACATTCTGTCGCTCCAGGTCATTGCCCTCAATTTCGCCTTTCGCTGTCGTAGATGTTCTTCTTGGTAAATAAATATTCCACTCCCAACAGCACATCGCCAGTAGGGAAACTGGACCGCGTTGTTGGTGATAAAAGTTTAACTCTATCGCCACAACTTTCTGCGGGAAAGATTGTCGAAGAAATTATGTTATCCTCCTCGACTGCACGGTTTCTGGCTAAAACCCATTAATGGGTACTATAGTACTCACTTTCGCTATAATCGCCACTCCTCATTTAATGGGTAAACGCGAATTACCCATTAATGAGTACCGACCACTTCCGTCAAAAAATGGGTATATTTTTACCCATCAGGGTAAATTTTTTTTTAGAAAATGGGTAAAAAAACACCCATTTTTGAATCATGAATAGATAAATTGATAATGAAATCGTGTGCTTTCGAAAAATTATCCGTTGGAAATAAAAATAGTAGTAGAGAGTCGATATATTTCTAAATATTGTTAATTGAACAGCATTAATATTATGTACAATCCTGGAAGATCCTGGAAGTTATCTGCAGCCAGCAACAGGACATTCGTAACCTTAATTTAAAATTCAATTTTACAAAAAGTTTCCTGAATAAATTTAGATTTACTTACTCTCTAGTTTTTTGTAAGACTCGAAGTCCAGTTTCTTTCGAAGCTCTTCCATTTTTCGAACAATCCAAAAACAATCTGGTTTTGGAAATTGATTATTTTAAATTGATTTATTCATATATTTAGGAATCTTTTACATACCAACTGGACCAACTATCCACTTTTGCTCAGCTTATTTGTGGAATTGCTTTTGTTGGCAGATTTCGGACCGGATTTACTTGTTTCGAGACTCAACTGAATCGCAACGCACAAACGACTGCAGGGTGGCCACAGACTCGGGAAAATCGGGAAATGCGGGAAAATGCGGGAATCCAAAATCATCGGGAAATATCCGGGAAAAAGGCGGGAATTTTAAAAGTCATCGGGAATTTTTGTCATATGAAAGGAACCATACTCACACCTTTTTCAAATGATTTGAGTAGCGTTTTTGTCATTTACTCGGTCCACCGATCTCATTGTTCAGCCTGTTCAAAACGTACCGCTTAGAGCATCGTCAGCGGTGGTCTATTTTAACATCTTTATAGTTGATTTGCATCAGCAAAACTAAAAAGAACCAGCTAAAACAGACCAACTTTGCGTTCTCCGCACCGGTGTAGTGTTGTTAAACCCACCAACACCTATCATCTTGTCAATCTTACAATATCCAAAGATCAGAAGTTTTGAGAGAGATTTTTAGAGAACGAGGATTTTCGCAAACTTTTTACCATGGATTGGTTTGAGTGGTAGTGAGTATGTGAATGCATGCATCTCATTTAAACGATATTAGAGAGTGCTGATAATGAAAGATAGCGCCACGACAACCTATGACAAGAAGCACTTTCTGCGACGTTTCAACATGCCAAGGGATATGATATGATGACAATATGGGACAACTAGAGTCAACTGATGACTTTTTCCAGCTGTTGCGATGCAGCTGGATATGTTGGCCTTAGTGTTACATAGGTGCACTGCAGCCTAACGGATGTTGGCGTATGTCCTCATCTAGTTCTGGTGACCCTGAGGAATTTTTGCAAATTTATCCTTAAGACTTTAGGCCGCAGTATTTACGCCCCCAATATCGGAAAAGTTTAAGAAACTGATGCACAAAACTTATCTCCCAAAAGTTCGAAAAAAATCTTGTAAATTCAGTGCACTTAGAAACTCAGGGAACTTATCAGAAGCTCGGTAGGTACTTTTTAGATTTGACTTAGACTTTCCGAGGTTTAGCTATTCTCCCTGATGTCAAAGGAACATACCATAAAATCAGGGAACTTTCCAGAAATTAAGGGTACTTCCTAGAAGTTCAGACAACTTTCCTGAAATTCAGATTGTTTCCTAGAAATTCAGGGAATTGTCCACAAATTCAAGGAGCTTACCACGAATTCAGGGAAGTTTCCAAAAGTAAAGGGTTCTTCACAGAAGCTCAGGTAACTATCCAGAAATTCAGGGGGCTTCCAGAACTTTAGAACCTTATCAGATTATTTTGGGTATTTTTCAGAAGTTCATAGAACTACTCAAGATGTTCAGGGAACTTCCCAGAAAATTAGAGAACTTCCAATAGAGAACAGTCAAGAAATTCATGAAGCTTTTCAACAGTTTGCGGATCTTCCTAGACGTTTAGTGAACTTCTTAGAATTTCATGAAACTTGCTAGACATATACAGAACTTCTTAGAAGTTCAGCGAACATGTAGGATTTCAAGTAACTTCCTTAAGTTCAGGATTTCTCATGAATTCAAAAAACTTCTCAAAACTTCAGGAAATGCTCACAAAGATTATGAAACTCCCCCAAAGATCAGGAAACTTTCCAAAAGGTCAGCAAACATCTCAGATGTTCAGAGAACGTCCCAGAAATTCAGAGAATTTCCCAGAAATTCAGAGAGTTTTCCAGAAACACAGAGAACTTTCCAAAAGCTCGAAAAAATTTCCAGATGCTCAGGGGATTCAGCAATTTAGGAAATTTCTCAGTAGTCCTGAGATCTTCCAAGAATTTCAGAAAACTTCCCCCAACATCGGGGAACTTTCCAGAATTTCAGAAAACGTCCCAGATAAACAGGAAACTGGATTTTTTGAGCATTCAAAAAGTTTAGGAAACATTCAAAGGATTTTTCTATAAGTTTGGGGAGCTTCCCAGAACTCCAGGGGTCTTTCCAGATGATCGTTTTTTTCCAATCGTTCCGAAAACATCCCATAAGTTCAGGGTATTTCAGTTTTAAGAAGAACTTAAACTGCTTCAGAATTTTTTTTTTTACAATTTCTCGTAAGTTATTTAAATATGTGTGATATTCTTCTTTTTATCACAGAATATGTAACTGCTGGAACTTAAAACAACTTCTGGGAAGCGAAATCTGAGTTTCTAAGTTCCCGTCGTTTCCAGAATGTTTTTCCATGGATGATCAAACTTTTTGGAAGTTCTTCCAAGTATCCAGAAACGTTAATAATTATTCGGCAATTCAATGAACTTATCTAAAGTTTCACCATTTGTCTTCTCGAAAGACAGCGAGCAAACTTCATGATTATCTGGAAACTTCCAATTATTTTATTCAACTGCCGAGAAGTTGAATCAACTTCTGGCATGTTCATTATAGATATTTCCACCCAATCTTCATAGATATTCCGAAGTTCATTAAATTAAATTTTTAAAGAGTGCGTTCAGTTAGAAACTTAGAAGCTTATATAAGTTCTGAAATGATGGAAAATAGATCCGAGCGAGCCCAGAGAGAATCTCTCAGTTGTAGATTCGCCCTAATGAAAAAAAAACCCTAGAATTTATGTTAACTCATCTTAACAGTCGGGAAAATAAGGCAAAAATGCGGGAAAAATTCGGGAAAAATGCGGGAATTTTTATATTAAGATTGTGTGGCCACCCTGCGACTGAAGAGAGTTAAATAATTTTCCTAACTATTTTTCACCCATTTTTTTCCTGCTAATAAGTTCTCACCGATGGGTTTTTTTACCCATTTTGGCAAATCAAATTAAACCCATTGTTTGACATTTCTGGATCAACAATAGAAAAGGGCCCATCAACAATTGTAAACAAACACTTCTGAGCCTATTTCCTCGCAAAGCGTAGGTCACCCGCGCAAACTAATACCATCATCATGTAGGGGAAAGTTTCCCCTACACGATGATTCTGTAGGTTTGTGTGTGTAGCCAACGGCTTGCGAGAAAACTATAGACACTCAAGTAATAGACCGGACAACGTGAGTCTGGCACAGTTGATGTATCCAAAACAACTGTCAAATCGTATGGGAAATGCGAGGAAATGTTCGTTTTGGATACAACATGGCGGCACGTTGTCCGGTCTATTACTTGAGTGTCTATAGAGAAAACGGGCTCAGAAGTGTTTGTTTACAAATGTTGATGGACCCTTTTCTATTGTTGATCCAGATTTACGTGTGGTGTTGAAAAATGCGTATTTTTGCACCCATCAATGGGTTTTAGCCAGTAACCGTGTGGTTTGCTGTTCGCGTTCTCTTGTAGTTTGCTTATGCTTGTTTTGTTTCATTCCGTTTGGTTTTACCCTTTTCGTTCGAAAAATTTCGAAACCGTACGTTCCCCTGCACGCTCGTTCAGATCTACTCTAAATAGAGTAAGTTTCACTCAGTTTCGTATTGCCATGCTAAATGTCAAAAACTGAGTAACTTGATGTAAGGAAACTGAGTAAATGCTACTCTGATTGTAAAAGCGCTATAATTATATAAATAGAGTAATTACAATGAAGCTGTCAAAAGCGAAAAAAACGTGGTTCAGTCGAAGTTATCAAGATGGGATGGCTGTTTGTTGTAATCAACAATCATTTTCACCTCAAAGTGCCGAATTCATTCCATGACCCAACAAACATCAATGCTGAATAACTGTTTGTTCAAACAAATTTGGAGAAATTGTTCAGCTTTTTCTTCTAGAAAGCTGAATAATTTCTCCAAATTTGTTTGAAGAAGTGGTTATTCGACACTGATGTTTGTTGGGGAATACTATCAATCCATAAATATACAAATTCAAAGTATTTCGACTCTTCCGTTTCGACTGGACAGTTGTCGGAAACAATCAGCAATTTCATCAAAATAAAATAAATTAAAATTAGATACTGATTAACGTTTACTCAAATTTTGACAAGTGACCTAGTTAATCAGAATTGAGTAACTCCTTAGCTACTCTAATTAGGTTAGTTCCAGTTTTAACAAAACCATTTTCTACTCAGTTTTGTCAAAATACAAACATACGTGACTGAGTAATGTTTACTCTAACTTTGACAGGTGATCTAGTTAATCAAAAATGAGTAAACTTCAATTGCTCTAATTAGGGTACTTCCACTTTTAACGAAACTGAGTCGTTTTCTACTCAGTTTAGAGTAATTACAAACGAGCGTGTGTAAAATTTTGACAGGTGGTAAGATAACATCTCTTTGAAGAATGCTATAATGGTCAGGTGTGGTAAATTAGGGACCAACCGTTTTTATGGAAACAGCTTGGTCCTGAACTAGAACAGATGATTCATATTTCTTTCCACGAGAAAGATTATGCAAGCCATCACTGTATATAACCTCTAGGAAGGTTTTATCATGGAGGTAGGTTTCGCCTCTGTGATTTTTTAGAAGATATACGTGGTCTTCAAACAGGAAATCTATGAAGATGGTCCTAGTCTTCTAGTAATCAAAGTAGAATATATTATAGGTGACCGTAGAGTTAATTTAGAGAAGATGGAAGAAAGAATGTGCGTTGAATGAATGGTTTAATAAGGGTACCCAATAGAGTGAGAGTGTAAATGAGAGAATGAGTGTGATTAGAAAATTATCTTTATTTAGAGATAAAGGCTAAAAAAATAAAAATAAAAAACTTAAACAAAAATCCAAAAACCTGCACAAAACAAACGGATGATGAACGATGAAATAAAAAAGAAAGGAAACATAATAATAACCGAGCTATGAAAAAAACAACTAAACGAACACAGCAATTTTACAGTTATTGGAGAGATTTCTGTATGAAGCTAGTATTTATAATGAAAACAAGCTAATTTAAAAAAGGATCCGGAGAATTGGTTATTCAATGAACTAGTATGTGGCGTGCAATCTCGATTCTTGAATGGAAAAAAAAATTACCAAGTTAAACTAAGTTGTTAATTTTTTTAAGTGGGAGGTGGAATGATTGTTACCAACGTATGGAAACAATAGTTTGACAGTGCAGAGTGTCCAAGAGAGAAGGTAAGGTTAGGGTTAGAGTGTTTTTTCGACGAACTGAGTACATGTGTGTGTGTGTGTGTGTGTGTGTGTGTGTGTGTGTGTGTGTGTGTGTGTGTGTGTGTGTGTGTGTTACAAATAATGTCACATCGGTTTCTCAGCCATCGGTGAACCGATTTCAGTTCTGTTGACGGCAAATGGAAGCTACAACATTCCCATAGAATGCTATTGATTTGTTTTTCATTCGGACATTTCGTTACGAAGATATGAACGAAACAGTTCTTGAAGTACAAAATGTGTGTGCGTGTGTGTGTGTGTGTGTGTGTGTGTATATGTGTGAGTGTGTGTGTGTGTGTGTGTGTGTGTGTGTGTGTGTGTGTGTGTGTGTGTGTGCGTTACAAATAATGTCACACCGGTTTCTCAGCCATCTGTGAACCGATTTCAGTTCTGTTGACGGCAAA
>JASCZW010008940.1:35000-46232 GCA_034211315.2 Aedes japonicus
CTATGCGACTGTATAGAATTAGAGCAGCATCGATTGGCTCGAGTGGTCTGGTTTTGAACTGCAACGAGTATATTCGAAAATTACACAAAGCCTCCATTTACTATTTTCAACGAATATGTACTTATTAAGCATCTTGAATCCATATCGATAATCAAAATTGAAGCTCAGGATTGAAGCTTTGTTAACGCCAAATAAAAGTTATAAAATCTTCAAATAACTGTTCAAAATTTCATTATGATAACTTCCCTTTTTACCCTTCTTACATCAATAGAAGGGTATTAAGATCGCTTGAAAACTCGACTTTTTATCCGAGGCCCACAGGGCCGAGTGTCATATACCATTCGACTCAGCTCGACGAACTGAGCACATGTCTGTGTGTGTGTTTGTGTGTGTGTCTCTCTCTGTGTGTGTGTGTGTGTGTGTGTGTGTGTGTGTGTGTGTGTGTGTGTGTGTGTGTGTGTGTGTGTGTGTGTGTGTGTGTGTGTGTTGATGCGTGACAAATCACATAGTACACTATCGGTTTCTCAGCCATCTCGTGAACCGATTTCAGTTACGTAGATATGAACGAAGCAATATGGAAGCTATTACAACAGTAATCAAACAGTCTAGCTCATTACATCCTGAGCTATTTGTGTACCGATTTTAGTTTTAATGGTGCAAAATCAAAGTTATGAAATCTCCAAATAACTGGTCAGAACTTCATTATGATTGGATAATCCTTAATGGAGATATGACCAAAACAATACCTGAGAACACATAATTGTGAGATGAACATATACTCGTTGCAGTGCAAAACCGAACAAGACCAATCACACCAATCGATGCCGCTTGCATTCTATTGTGTCGCATCTGTTGCGTTGTATTGCACATACAGCGGACTAGCCACACTATGCGACTGTATAGAATTAGAGCAGCATCGATTGGCTCGAGTGGTCTGGTTTTGAACTGCAACGAGTATATTCGAAAATTACACAAAGTCTCCATTTACTTTTTTCAACGAACATGTACTTATTAAGCATCTCACCATCGGTGGATTAATGCGGGTTTTTATAACTAACATAAACTGGTCATTAAAAACTAATAATCGTTATATTTTAATCACATTGCTGAACAATACGATCGATTGACAAATAGTTCATTTTATAAACTGAATGTATGGCATATTGAATATTTTTGAATCTTCTTGGAATTTCTGATGAAAATATGTATCCAGTACAATATTGCCCACATTTGAGTTTGTAATTTTGGTGAAGTGTAAGAAGGCTTCATTCTCACAATCGGTGGATTAATGCGGGTTCTTATATTTAGGTTAGTTCTGGATGGAAAGATTGTCATGTTGTTAATTTTTTTGGCACAACTTAAACAGGAATGGAAAACAAACACAAAGATACAAATAAATTCCATGTAAACAGGTTAGTATTAACATAAATTTATCTTGTAAATAGTCACCCAGCGCTTTGATAATTGTGTGTTAGTCTTAGCATGTAGATCAAAAAAAAAAAAAAAATATATATATAAATATATTTATACATATATATATTTATATATATATATATATATAATATATATACAAATATAAATATATATATATATATATATATATATATATATTTCTATATATTTATATATATATATTTATATATATATATATGTATATATATTTATTATATATATATATATATATATATATATATATATATATATATATATATATATATATATATATATATATATATATATATATATATATATATATATATATATATATATATATATTTATATATATATACTAGCTGACCCGGCAGACGTTGTCCTGCTCACACTTTAACTACTTATTGGAAAATTGGAGAAGTAATTAGCTCGAATCGCATGCTTATGGTTGTTAGATGGCATTGGATCTAGAGCAGTCTTGAATATTTGAATCAATTTATTGGACTCATGAAGCATCGCTTGCAATTGTTGTACAATGTCCCGCATCATGGTGGAATAATCTTGCTGAGTGAATCTCCCATGATAGAAATCTGTAAAAATTTATGGGCTGTGTCCGTCGGTGGTAATATTTTACCACAATTTTATAATTTACTAATTTTTAAACTATGTCCAAGAAAAGTTTTAAATATTGTTATGTTCGTTGCGCCAAACGAAAAAACGAAAAAGCAACCATTATAACTCTGGATGTTCTGCAGAAAATGTTTAGAACCACGTCCTGATCCAAACATCAATGAGCGCAAAGACTCTGGTGTTTCATTTGGGAACTTCAATGCATTACAATGAAAACTAACTACACTCATTGATTCAATGGCGACTGATACCTTCGCATTGTAATCAACTTGCCTTCGAAATCAATTTATAAGGTTATGTTGGGCGAGATGGTCACCTGATCTTTCTGATACTTGCCGATTATGTTTCTTTCTAACTTTATCGCTTATTTGAGCTGCTGTTTCTTCTTCACTCAACATCAGCTAGCAGCCGTGCGGCAGCCACGACCGATATTATTCCGTTGGATAATATTTTACGATAATATTAATTGAAATTAACTGAAATCACAACTTAATTAGTATCTTTTTAATTTCTGGTAATTTCGTTGTTTTCATCTTCCTGATGCCCTATTAATAACTTGGCGAACGATACTATTTATTGCAAGGACAAATGTAATTCAACATCTGTCAGTTCAAAACAGAAGACAATAACTAATACCTTCACTTTCCATTGACCTTCACTCCAATTCTTAACCAACATTAGAATAGAGCCTTTCAACGTTTGTAAACATACACTTCTGAACCTTTTTTCACGCAAGCAATAAGCTACACACGCAAACCTATAACATCATCGTGTAGGGTAAACTTTCCCCTACATGATTATGGTATTGGTTTGCGTGGGTGACCTATGGTTTAAGAGAAAAAGGGCTCAGAAATGTTTTTTTACAAATGTTGATAGGCCGTATTATATTGTTGATCGAGAATTTACATCTCACTGCAAGGTGTCACCAATACTAACGTTTTAGTTTATACGTGTATCTACACGCTATAAATCGTTTATACTGAGGTTACTTTTAACAAAGGGATGAGTGCGCTTTAAAAAAACACTATTTTTAAAAAACCGAGTAAATCCCTGAATCCACCCAAAACCCCGAAATTCACGAAAACTTTGTAAAAAGCGATAAAAGCTAGATTTAATACACATTTTTGATCAAATTTAAGCGAACGGTATGTACTTACATGAATAACGAAAACCGCGTATTTTTTCCGCAAACCACTTCAAATTCCGAAAACCCCGTAAAAAATTGCGAAATAATCGACTCTATTGTATTATCATTTTTTGTAAATCTTTTCAAAAGGTCAATCAGAGATTCTCTCTCCTCTCGTTCTTTTGTTTTTGTTAATAATGACGCCAGTATAATAGTTTCCAACGGTTGCTCCTTACAAATCAAAAGATGGTCTTGTCAAGCATATTATGATATTCCCATACAAAATCACATTTTGGTTTTTATGATTTTTTTTTCATTTTCCAGTAAATTTTTCTATTTTTTTCTTCATATAAACCTGTTGGAAACCAAGGCAAATCAAACGAAAAAGAAATCAAATAAATCCATCGTGTCATTCGTGAGTTATGCTGTCACGAACGGACAGCATTTCATTTTTATATATATAGAAGATATATATATATATATATATATATATATATATGTATATATATATATATATATATATATATGTGTATATATATATATATATATATATATATATATATATATATATATATATATATATATATATATATATATATATATATATAAATATATATATATATATATATATATATATATATATATATATATATATATATATATATATATATATATATATATATATATATATATATATATTTTATATATATATATATATTTATATATAAATATATAAATATATATATATATATATATATATATATATATATATATATTTATATATTTATTTAAAAATATATATATATATATATATATATATATATATATATATATATATATATATATATATATATATATATATATATATATATATATATGTATATATATATATATATATATATATATATATATATATATATATATATAAGAGAAATAAATGTATATATTTTGTAAATAAAAACAAAAGACGGCAAAGCTCGCATTTAATATTAAATTTACTAAATAAAATGATGGACTAATCCACTAACCCCTCAACTACGGTTCGCATCTCGAAAGATGTCTCTTTGTGGTCGGCCAAAGTTGGTATTGCTGTTTCCCGGGAAAAGTGAACCCGAGAGCTAGAGAGAGGAGTGAAAAGAGAAAAGGAGGGAGAGAGAGGTGTGGAGGAAAGAGAGAAGAGATGTGGAGCAGTCGGTCAGATGATGGAAAGGAAAAAGGTGAACAAGGAGAAGGTTTTTGGTCGCTGAAGTGATTAGACATAAAACACCCAAAATAGGAAGGAAATCAACAAGAAAAGGATGATCAGACTAGAGTGGAAGAAAAGATACAGAAGAAAAATCGTGTGAAGGAAAGAGAAGTCGAACGAAGAAAAGAAGGCTATAAGTGGAAAACCGATCAGTGGCCGGATTTACGGCTCCAGCAGTGAAGAACACCGACCGATTAGAAATCCAGTACCCGGCGAGTCCCGTGCTGGTGGTTGACAAGCTACTACTATTCGCCAGCCACACGTCACGGGTGAGCTGTAGCCACCCAATGAGGTCTATACAGGTGGAGAAGAAGTGGTTAAGTTGTATTTGTGCAATCCAAAATACTGTCATTGTGTTCGTGAGATGATGCACAGCTGTTTTTTTGTGAACATGCGATGTAAACATAGATCTCCAAAAACAACAATGTACAACAGCAGCAAATCACAAGATGGAATGTTTATTTGCAGTTATTAGTATAGTTTTTAAAAGGTTTGGGCTGAAAAATACCTTTTTGTGCACTAAAAGGATGCGGAACGAAACTTAACTTGTTTTGTTATTACTCGTTTGTTTTTGGAGTTTTACGTCACAACCCGAAATCATGGATTGTTTACACATTTTTCGTTACTAATACCGACAAACACCCTGCTCTTCGCCACCTGTATAGACCTCATTGGTAGCCACCGTCTTGGCGGTGAAGTTCTGGTAAGGTCCGGTGGGTTCGCTAGTGACCAACATCCAATTGGCTACAGCCCCGTCGGCGAGCACGTGGAACATCGGGTGTAGTGCCGTGACTGGAAAGTCCCTTGTGGAAACGGGTGACGCTGTAATCCACTGTCAGAATCCAGGATCCCATGAGGATAGAATCGGTTACCGGGGCGAGGCTACCGACGTAACGGAGGAGTTTAGATCGACCGAATCAACCAGACCAGACCCCGAAGGTAACCTCAATATCTCTCTCTCTCTCTGTCTTCCTTCATCATCAGCATGCATGCGTCATCAGTTCCTGATCGGCCGCAACGAATCTCCCACAATTGATCGATGTATTCTGTTAAAATATATATATATATATATATATAATATTATATATATATATATATATATAGTTATATAATATATATATATATATATATATATATATATATATATATATATATATATATATATATATATATATATATATATATATATATATATATATATATATATATATATATATATATATATATATATATTAATGATTAAGACCAATTGAGTGCCATTTTTATTGCTGAAAGACTCTCTGGGTTCCTTCTTTCCGGTCCGCCTATCGTTCTCTTTGTTGGTCTGGTACACGTGGGTCCTCTGAAGCAAGTGTTGCGCCGACGCTGAGCCAAGAGTTAACCCTGAGCTAGCCCTTAATTACAAACTACGAGAGCACTCGACACTGAAGAAGTCTGTAAGTAGCAAACGAAATAGGCCTATCTGTCAAAAGATAAGCTCGTAGTAGAATTCAAAGGAATTTGCTCGCGTTTACTAGCAAACATTTGAAGAAGTGTTTCAATGTTTTATTTTTTTATATTTTTAAAAAGTGATAAAATGTAGAGTTAATTTTCCCAATTGACCAAGAAATTGGAACTCCGTTCATAATGACCATATGAGTATCACTTGGTTTCAAAAATGCAGCTCTAGGCTTGTGTGGGAATATTATAAGTTGAGTTTTGGAAGCATTAGGAGAAATCTTTCATTTTTGAAAATAATCTGTAAAAATATCCAAGCTTTTTTGTAGCCTCCTGGATATAACACGAAGACTTTTTCCTTTAGCGGAAATGCCTGTGTCATCAGCAAAGCAAGATTTTTGACACCCCTGAGGTAAATCATGGAGATCTGAAGTGAACATGTTACATGGTATTGGCCCAAATATGCTACCTCGAGGAACACCAGCTGTTATGGGCAATTGAATGGATTTAGAATTCTGATAATTTACTTGCAAAGTTCTATCAGTTAAGTAGTTTTGAACTAATTTCATGATATAAAGCGGAAAATTGAACTTTTCAGTTTCGCAATCAAACCTTCATGCCAAACACTGTCGAATGCTTTTTCTATGTCTAGAAGAGCAACTCCAGTGGAGCAGCCTTTAGCTTTGTTTATTTATTTGTCGTCAATCAGTAGTAGACCGTTTTGTTACAATGATTCTTAAAAAACTAACTTATCAGGTTTATATTTGTTTGAATGTAGCCCCTCCTGGCTACATCCCCGTTTTTGCGATGCACAATTGTGACCTACTTTGCAGAAACACTATACGGAGCAGAATATGGGTCACCGATCAAGCTGATGGAGAGCGCTTGAATCGTGCGTTGCTGTTGGTTTCGATCGGCATCGACGAGGCTGCCGATATCCGAGCGATGACGAACTGTGGTGATCATGAGTGGTCACTCATGGACCCGATCGGAAACATCGCACGAGCGACAGCAGTCAGCTGATGACCAGAATGGTTTGTAAAGGGCAGATATCAACAGACCACCGATCGTGTGTGGAGGCCGCGCGCGGTAGTAGATTATAATTCGATTATGTGTTAGCCGTTAGAATTAGATTTTTACGTTAGAATAAATGTTGTATGTGTCGTTAATTAAGGAATAAATGTTGTTAGTGATAAGGTAATGAATGTGTAATAAACTGATAGTAGTGTTTGTGCATAACGTGAGTGTTAATTGGAAGGACAGACAGAACCCTGAACTGTGTGCACGTAAATTTGCTGGGTCGAGCAGTAACCCACAGCTGTTTTGTGGTTTGTTTACGTCAACCACCGGCGAGTGTTGAGGAGCACCAACAATCGAAGGCGGAGGTAATTTTGTTCCCCAACATTTTTGGTCCTTCGAACCGGATTGGATCGGATTTGGAGTTGGATGCGGACAGGATCAGTTGGGCTGATTCCGACACACTAGGCGCAGCCTGAGGCAGGCTTTGTTTAGCGCCATCACGGACGGTGCTCAAAAGGATAGCGCCATATTCCTCGCGAACAACGGCTAATTACATTGGTGCATAATTGGATCGCGCCATTGCAACACTGCGGCACAAAGGACATCCAGGATAAAGGATCCTTTTCTCTGTGTAGCTTCGACTGGGCATCCATCGGCTGGATTGTTTCCATAGGTGAGTTGGAACAAAAACCTATATGTCCTTTCGAAGCTAGGAAAACAGCATAATCCTAACACACGGTTTTCCACATTTATTTTGGTATTCGGTCGGACTGCTTGAATTGGAGTATTGCGCGCCCAAAGCATTGGACGTCGGTGGATTAGATCGACATATTGGGCTTGCTACATCCCGTAGGCATCGGATTTATTGCAGGCTTGGACAACTGATCCAGTATCGGATTTACTTTCCCAGGTAAATATATTTATAGATCAGTGTATGTTCAGCCTAAGCTAGTGTTTTCGCAATACTAATGCATGTATTTCGACGTTTTCTTTGGATCATTTCCTAATATTAACCGAGGCGGACGACGCCGTGAAGACAAGGACGGACAACATCCTAGCATCGTTAGTGGCAGTGCATCAGAGCCAACCGAGTGTGATCATATGCAAGGAAGGGAATTGGTACGGATAAGAAGAGGCGGCATTGGTGTATTTTCTCTGTGGTGAGTGCTAAGAATGTATATGTCTCCGAAGCGGGACTTCAGATAAAATACACATTTTTAAATGAATTTTGTATCCTCTTCGACTCATTTACCACGCAATCCCTGAGCAAAACTGTTCGTCATCAGAACAATTGTCTCTTCTGCTGCAAAAATTGGATGCTTTTGGACGTATTCCGGGTCGTTTTTTGATTTGGATTGGTGCCGCTACTGGTTCCACGGGTTAGTTGAACAGTATATGTTCTGCCGAAGTTTATATTTGGATACTACATGCATTCCTCCTTCTTCTTTGGATCCCACTTTTAACTGTGCTGACGAGTTGATTTGTGAATATTGGCCTTGGTGATCAATCTAAACGAGTTTGAAACGGAGGAAGCTGGTGCTGTTTGTTCTCATAGGTGAGCTACAACGGTATATGTCCTCCGAAGCAAGTTTTTGGATACTACAGTTGGGTTTACCTCTTCTCTCCCCATCAACCGAACGATAACAAGTTGAGCTGCAACGATCTTTGGCGTCACAACAACGTTTCTACAGCTTCGTTGACTGGTTGTAGTGGATCTTGGTATAGCATTTGTTCTCTCAGGTAGGCTGCAACAGTATATGCCCACCGAAGCCTTGGACATTCAGATCTCTACACCATTCAACTCTTGTATTTATCGGTTCGCTGACGTATATCAACCATGGCACCCTCCCGGGACAAGAAGCCGCCATCCCTCAAGCTGTTGATGGTCCAGCTTAAGAACATCCAAACTTCCTTGGACGATATTTGGAATTTCGTGGACGATTTTCCGAGTACTACAACAGCAAGTCAGGTCAACGTCCGGTTGCAAAGGATTGATGAGTTGTGGGAGAAATATGAGGAGTTTTTGGTAGAAGTTCAGGCTCATGACGATTTCGAGGATGAGGATCAGGTGGTTGATAAGGCTAGGTTAGCTTATAGTGGCAAATATTATAATTGCAAGGCGTTCTTGATGGATAGGGCCAAGGAACTGCAGGACCCAGAGGAAGTTGAACATTCCATGCGAGCTAATGAAACGGCGATTCATGGGCAAGGAACTCTTGATCATGTGCGTTTACCCCAGATCAAGCTCCAGGTTTTCAACGGGGACATCGATGAATGGATCAGTTTTCGTGATCTGTTCACTTCACTCATCCATCGGAAGACAGATCTGCCGGAAGTGGAAAAATTCCACTATCTTAAAGGATGCTTACAGGGAGAACCCAAGAGCCTGATCGATTCGTTAAAGATCACGAAGGCTAACTACCAGATAGCGTGGGACATGCTGTTAAAGCGGTTCGATAACAGCAAGCAATTGAGAAAACGGCAGGTACAGGCATTGTTCAACTTGCCAACTATGTCCAAGGAATCAGTAGCTGATCTGCATATTCTGACCGATGGATTTGAGAGAGTTGTGCAGAACTTGGACCAGGTGATCAAACCCGAGGAATATAAGGATTTGTTGCTCGTCAACTTGATCACAACCTGATTGGATCCGGTAACTCGCCGAGGTTGGGAGGAGCATTCTTCGACCAAGGACCAAGACACGCTAGCAGATCTTTCGGATTTCTTGCACCGTAGGATGCGGGTTCTGGAGTCACTACCAATAAGGGCGTCAGAAAATAAGATTTCTCATCCATTTCAACAACCGACGAGGCAGAAATCAGCAGCTGTGAAGGCCAGCTACGGTTCTGTGCAATCGTCTGGAGGACGATGTGCACTGTGTGAGCAGAACCATCCACTTTACTTGTGTTCTTCCTTTCAACGGTTGTCGGTGCGTGAAAGAGAAGCAGTTTTGAGGTCAAACAATCTATGCAGGAACTGCTTCAGATCTGGGCATCTTGCAAGTGAATGTCCCTCAAAATACTTCTGTCGTAGCTGCAAGGGCCGGCATCATACTATGGTGTGTTTTAAACAGAAGAAGTACGGATCGGCGAAGATCGCAGTTATGGCTGGAAACAACAATTCTCCTTCACTACCGGAATCTAGTGAAGCATCAAATGCATCATCCTCTCAGGTGGTCAATATGGCAGCCACCGAAACAATAGCCTCTGGATCCACTCAACAGATCTCCTCCAAGGTCTTGCTGGCTACTGCAGTCGTTATAGTGGAAGACGATGAGGGTAATCAGTTCTCGGCTCGTGCTCTTTTGGATTCCGGTTCCGAGAGCAATTTTATCACGGAGCGGTTGAGTCAACGCATTAAGACGCACCGGAAGAAGGTGGACATTTCGGTACTCGGTATTGGCCAAGCAGCTACAAGGGTTAAATACCAGATGTCAGCGATGGTTCGTTCGCGAGTCACGGCTTTCTCGCAGAACATGAAGTTCCTGGTTCTCCCAAAGGTTACGGTGAATTTACCCACGGCAAGGGTGAACCCCCAAGGTTGGATGGTGCCCAACGGGATCAATCTGGCTGATCCCACGTTTTTCAATCCCAGTGCGGTGGATATAGTATTGGGCATCGAATTCTTTTTCGATTTCTTCGAATCTGGTCGAAGAATCCCACTCGGAGATCAATTACCAGCACTAAACGAGTCAGTGTTCGGTTGGGTCGTCTGTGGAGGTCTGCTGAATCCAAATGAAGGCCTTAGCATCAATTGTAGTACGGCAACTACACAAGCGCTAGAGAAGCTAGTCACACGGTCTTGGGCTAGCGAAGAGGTTGGTTGTTCCAAGGTTCTGTCGTTGGATGACAGAAAATGTGAGGACATCTTTCGGAAGTCGGTTCACAGGGAATCCGACGGTTGGTATTCTGTTTCGTTGCCGAAGGATCAAGAGGCAATTTCCCGGATGGGCGAGTCAAGGGACATCGCATTCCGGCGGCTTCAAGGCACGGAACGCAGATTGGCGAGGCATGTTGATCTGCGAAAACAGTACCAGAAGTTTATGATGGAATACATCCAATTGGGGTATATGACGAAGATTGAGAATACGGTTGATCACGCAAAACGTTGCTATCTGCCACATCATTCCGTCATTAAGAAATCCAGAACTGCCACCAAGGCTCGTGTGGTGTTCAACACATCGTGCAAAACGTCATCTGGCGTTTCGCTCAACGACGCTCTGTTGGATGGACCGATTGTACGAGAGAACTTACGATCGATTCTGTTACAGCGTTGTTTAAAGGAAATCATGCTGGTGACAGAAGTAGAGAAAACGTTTTGGAAAATCTTGGCAGGATTTTCT
>JASCZW010008941.1:0-26758 GCA_034211315.2 Aedes japonicus
TAATAAACCATGGAATTATGATTCACGTAGGAATGGCTTGACTAAAAAGGAGACTTGAAAAAAAAGTTTTACATTTTTTAAATATGTGCTGAAAGTCGTTGGAAGATAATTTTTTTTAAGTTTCTTCACATCATCAATGTGCTGATAGTAGCTACTGCACCAGCGTACGAATAAGCTTTCTATTTCAATTGTGCACACAATGTCCTGTTTTGTTTTGCAAGCACGTAAGCTAAATCATATCATAGTACACTGATGGACAAAATAAAGAAAATGGTACAGAAATGTCATATGAGATTTTCTCCTACGACGGTTCACTTTTATGTGTATTCAGTTGGGTCGTAATGGCAAATGTTAAATGTCAAAATTTAAACATCAAAATACAGTACATTAACCACCACTGGTTCCAATATTGAATATCTTATTGACCATATTCTTTTCAAGTTAACTTATGGAATAATATTAAAAAAAACCCGCATTAATCCACCGATGGTGAGACTGAACCCTTCTTACACTTCACCAGAATTACGAACTCAAATGTGGCCAATATAGTACTGGATACATATTTTCATCAGAAATTCCAAGAAGATCCAGGAATATTCAAGCTTTAATTGGTAAAATGAACTATTTGTCAATCCTGAACATATTGTTTATCGAAGTGATTAAAATATTGACATTAATAGTGTTTAACGACCTATTATATAAAAGAATAATTTACACAAATATTAGAAATTTCGTATATTTAGTCCACAGAATGAATTTTGATTATCAATACGGAATCAAGATGCTTAATGAATACTTAATACTTAATCGTCAAAATTGTGTAGTTATAGTAAATGGAAACTTTGTGTAATTTTCGAATATACTCGTTGCAATTCAAAACCACTCGAGCCAATCGATCCTGAATTCTATAAAGTCGCTTAGTGTGGCTAGTCCGCTGTATGTGCTATACAATGCCCCAGATTTGACACAATAGAATGCAAGCGGCATCGATGGGTGTGAGTGGTACTGTTTGGTTTTGAACTGCAACGAGTATATTTTCATCTCACAATTCGTTGCTCTCGTTCTCTCAGGTATTGTTTTGGTCATATCTCCATGAAAAATTATCCAATCATAATGAAATTTTGACCAGGTATTTGGAGATTTCATAGATTTGATTTGGCCAACAAAACTAAAATCGGTATACAAATAGCTCAGTATGTAATCGGAGACTAAACTGTTTGATTACTATTATAATAGGCCGTCAAGTACTGTTTCGTTCATATCTTCGTAACGAAATGTCCGAATGAAAAAAAAAATCAACAGCGTTCTATCCCAAGTAACAAATTCAATTTTAAGGTACACTTGAAGAAGTTTTCAAGACTCATTTGATAAAACCACGCATAAAACTAGATATTCTACATAACATCGATAAAACAGCCATAAAACCCTCTTAAGTTCCAAAGGCCCATACTACAGGAGGTTCTCAAGACTATTGCCCAAGGTTGGCTTGAAAACTTGATAGTTTTATCGGTACATACTTGTAATGACATTCAAGACATACTTAAAACTATGATAAAACTACCACAAGTTATAATAGTTTTATGATTTTCCTCTTTAAAAACACCTACAGTCCGTCACAAATATGCTTCGAAGATTCCATTTTTCGATTCGTTCTGCTGAATGGCGATTTTTTGTTGTTTATGGTTGAGTGGAAGCTACTATAATTCTCTTCCAAAGTAGATCCGTATGTAAATTAATTGTAAAATTGACCATAAATGCATCTGTTTTTTGCCTGCCATTGATGAATTCTTCATACGACATTCAGTTTATTGATGTTTTATAACATAAAAGTTCGAAAATTTTAACGCGCCTCTGAATTATTGCTAGAACATTGACTTATTTAAAAAATAAAAAATATAGTTGAAAATTCAACAATTAGGTGACAAGGCTGATAAATTGTTAGATCTTGAATAAATTGTGTCTACATTCCATTTTATGTTTCAAAATGAATTTTAAACAGCATTGTTTGTTCGTACCATTGAAAAAATTAGAGTTTTGTTGCATATTTATGAAAATGGCTACCGTTCCGAGGGAATCCAGAATAGCCACGCTCGCCATTTTTACAATGGTTTTCTCTAAAACTATCACAAAACCCAAATAAAACCTATATTTGTTACACAAGACTAACAAGATTTTTTGAGGAGTGCGATAAGTTCATCTTTATTTGTTCTACTCTTGAAAAAGATGAGTTACGCTTGAATAAAACTTGTTTGAATTGCTCAAGGTAAACAAGTCTCTCGTAAGATAGCCATACACTCAGTAGCAAAAAAAAAAGCCGAGCAAAATTTTGCTTCCAAAAACCGCGTTGTTTAACTTTCTGTACTTTGTCAATTATCAATATTTTTGGCTGAAAATTTCACAATTTAATAACCAATGTATAGACCTTATGTGATCACAATTTCATAATGATAAAATTTATGAATTTGGAGTTATCATAACATATGTGAAAAAAGTCATTTTTGGACAAAGCAATTTAAAAAATCCGTAGTTCTGTGAAAAATTTAAGTACCATATTAAAAATTTCTGTATAGCTTGAAAAAGTACAGAATATAATGTGGACAAAATTTCAACTATTTCCTTCAAGTGGTTTGGACTACAGCTGGCGTCAAAGTTGACGCACCAACATGAGCCTTTCCCTTTTTCACCCGATACTGACCTTGCTGAAATACCGGTGCAAAAAAAAAGCCGAGGTGAATTCATCTTATTAATACACATGATTTGTTACGCGAGAAATATCCTAAATAACTAGTGTAAGCCACGAAGAACTTTAAAAATATGGGATTCAGTATGAATTGGTTTGTGAAAATTACGTATACAGTGTTATACAGTATTATTAATAAAATTCACCTCGGCTTTTTTGCACCGATATTTCAGCAAGGTCAGTATCGGGTGAAAAAGGGAAATGCTCATGTTGGTGCGTCTACTTTGACGCCAGCTGTAGTCCAAACCACTTAATGGAAATAGTTCAAATTTTGTCCACATTATTTTCTGTACTTTATTAAGTTATGGAGAAATTTTTAATATGGTACTTAAAATTTACACAAAAATACGGATTTTTGAAATTGCTTGGTCCAAAAATGACTTTTTTCACATATGTTATGATAACTTCAAATTTATAAATTTTATGATAATGAAATTTTGGTCACATAAGGTTTATACATTGTTTATAATGTTGTTAAATTTTCAGCCAAAAATATTGATAATTGACAAAGTTACAGGAGGTTGGAAATGGAGTTTTTTGCAAACAAAATTTTGCTCGGCTTTTTTTTTGCTACTGAGTGTAAAATCAGCGTGAAAAAGGCACATCATAAACAAAGAAAACGTGACGGTACAAATCAAAAGTGCCTATGCATAATTGTTGTTCTTAGTCATAATAACAGCTTATAATTTAATATTTTTAATCACCAGTCGATAAAAAAACCAAAAACAAAAAGAAAATTTAACTTGAATATTCTAAGAATGGTTTTGGGAAGAATAACAGATAAAAAATATTGCCTGGAACGCGGAAACATCAGTTGAGTGAAAAATGATTTTTCCTCTTGATCTATATGCTTTAGCTATAGGTTTATAAACCTAACGTCGGATGAAGTGCGCTGTGTAGTAGATCACTGAGCAATTCCAACGCACCACCTCCTCCACCTAACGGTGGTGGACATACGATAACGCATGGCGATAATCCACTGCCTGGGACGTTAGGTTTAACTTGCACAACTGGCATAAAATCAATAATCATGAGTTATGATTCTCGTACACATTGCACCATTTAATTTGATTCGTTACAAAAAAATAGCACGCATAACGCATAGACCCTTCTGATAAGTAAGTCTCAGTAGGCTGCGATTCCAATGGAATCTAGCGATGGAAAAAAAGGTCGTTGGTGGCTGAGATGAAGGAGTATTCAATATATTGGATAGGTTTTTATTGAATTTCCGCTTGAACGATCCACTATTTTATATTTTCTTTCACCTATGGGCGTCCATTGTCCAGTTTGTTTATTTATCACATGATGTTCTTTTTCAAGAGTATGTGCTCTTACTCGATTCCAAATGGTTCTAAAAGCGTTTTATGGCAGCATTTTCAAGATACATTCACCTTGAAGAAGAATGTCATAAAACTTTCTCAAAACTTTTATCAGGTTTTATGAAAGTTACAAAACAATGTCTTGAGAGGGGACTCAAGTATCTTATAAAATTACTTATAAGGTGAATTACACTTATAAATGATGTAGTTTTATGGAGGTTTCTTCAAGTGTTCTTTTATCACTCTTAAGAACTGTTAATCAATTAAAACCACCTTAACTTGGAAAATGCCCTGATAAAACCAGATGATCTCCATAATGCTTTGATAAAACTACCATAAAACATGAATAAAACCAATTTGCATTTGAATTGTTACTTGGGATGGGAATGTTGTAGCTTCCATTTGCCGTCAACAGAACTGAAATCGGTTCACAGATGGCTGAGAAACCGATGTGACATTATTTGTAACGCACACACACACACACACACACACACACACACACACACACACACACACACACACACACACACACACACACACACACACACACACACACACACACACACACACACACACACACACACACACACACACACACACACACACACACACACACACACACACACACACACACACACAGAGACATGTGCTCAGTTCGTCGAGCTGAGTCGAATGGTACATGACACTCTGCCCTGTGGGCCTCTGATAAAAAGTCGAGTTTTCAAGCGATCTTAATACCCTTGTATGAAGGGTAAAAAGAATTCGACTTGAAAAAATCAATTCATGTTGAAAAAAAACCAGTGACAAAAAATGATGCCCACTTCGTTTTGGTTCCCGGGAAGATAAATTTAAGCAAAAGATAAGCAGTTGAATAATTTATGACTCCTCCTTTGGCCTTCAGACCCGCTGCAGGCGCTACGGCATGCCCTCCACCAGGTTGCTCAGGTACTATGGATCAAGATCTTCCCAGGCGTGCTTCAGGGCTCCAAAATAGTTGATTTTTCTTGGCAAAATCAGTTTTGTCCACCCTGGCAGCTAGAATCGCCCACAATTTCTCGATTGGGTTGAGGTCCAGGCCATTGTGTGGAGGCCATTCCAACGGTTTGATCCGACGAGACCGGAAGAAAGATTTGGTGTTCTTGGCAGCATGCTTCGGGTCGTTGTCCTGCTGAAATACGAACTTCTCTTCAAGACCCATCTGAATCAGCGAAACCAGCAAAATCTAGGAATCTGCAATCATTATCCCGTCGATTTTCACGAGGCTACCCACTTCAATCCACGAAAAACACTCCCAGCCTTGGATGTGGCACTCCCGAAGCTCCTCACCCGATCTGCACCATACACGAGCCCGCCGCTTTCGATTAAAAAGCGCGAATTTTGATTCGTCCGTCCAAAAACCCATTTTCCAGAACTCTACGGACTTATCAGCATGCTCAATAGCAAACCTGAGCCGTTTGGTTTTGTTTGCCTTGCTGATAAATGGGTGCTTCCGGGAAACTTTGCTAATCAGCCCCTGTTCTACAAGACGGCGACGAACAGTTCGACCAGAAACTGATAGCTGAAGGGATCTCTGGATTTCACGGACAGTTACTTGGTGTCCGTTCGAGTATCCGGTTTGCGCTTCCTGCCTCTGCCTGGGTAACCCACCACTGATCCGAACGTTTTTTTATTTCAGTAGAATTTTCTCAACCACTGCCTTGCTAATACTGTACTTCCTAGTGGCAGCCCGGTGCGATTTACGGTTTTGGACATCACGAACACAAGAATACACAAGGGAATTGCTCTCGAAATCACTAAGTTCTCCATTTTTTCAACTGAATCTTTAGCGATCACGTGTAAAAATCCACAAGGTCAAGCCGTTTGCTTAAAAACACGTCAAAATATCAAAACATAAACTTTCGACGGGATCTTCTCGAAAACATATCAATATTTGAAGCGGGCAATTTTTTTGTCACTGTTTTTTTTTTCAATGCAAATCGATTATTTAAGTTCTCTAAGTCGAACTCTTTGATTATTATCATTCCTTAAGAGAAACTTAAAAAGAATATAAAATATATAACATCAAAAAAACTCAGTGTGTTTACGTTAATTTGAACCAAATAAAAGAGAGAATTTCAAAAAATGATGGGGTGGACACCTTATTTTGCCTATCAGTGTAAGCTGCGAGTACAAAAAGACAATTTCCTCAGTTTGACAGTTTGCACCATGACGAAGTGGCGGCGTATTCGTGATTTGTCCCACGTGCTAATGTCACAAATAGACGTTTGAATCGCCGTGGGAGTCCCCGGTGGATGGAGAAAAGAAAGGACAACTATCCGCGAAGGTGGTCACAATATTCGGGCGAATCCAGTGCGTTCAATGAGAAAATGGCGAATAAACACGGGTTAGCAACTTTTCGGCACGGAAGATCGTAAACGAAGATTGCGGGGCGAGGGCGAGGGCATGAAACAAAATTCTCATGATTACTCAGATGGCATTTCGCACTAATGTAACGCCATCGCGTGAGATTTGTTTCTTCACAGAGGATACAACCATAACTCACCGCAGATAAAGCAAAGTGATTTTTTACTCGGTGGTAAACAGACAGAGTGAAATTGTGCGCCCGTGATGGGATGGCTTCGAGTGAGTGAATCACTTTCTCTTTTAAACGGCCACTCTCACGTGATCTCATCTGTCTTCACCCACGTTCTCTCGCCTGCGATCGCTGCCGCGTACACTTGTGCGAGGACGCGCCAATGCTCCGGGATTCGCTGGTAGTGAAAACGTCGTAGGAGTAGGAAGCAGAAAGAAAAATCCTTCTTTCTTCGTTTGTTGTGCTTCAAAGCGAAATTGCAATCACTGCTGTATATTAGGATACTGGGGTGAACGCATTAGTGAATATCTGCATTCTTCTTCTCACTCTAGAGCGACCGAGTGTTGTGTGAATATAAACCATTTTTTCCACTCACATGCACTACCCACATGCAAACGCGGGGGTGAATAAAAACAAGAGAGAAGAGCTCTCGTTGAGGTAGGAAGAGTGTGGAAAAATTAAAATCGCTCTTCACCACACTGAGGATATGGACATCGAGGAGAGTCTCCGGGAGCTACGAGTTGAGTGATGTAAGAAAATCTTGAATCTTCTAATCTTATCTAATCAAATGTAATCTGCCACCATGACGAAGTGGCTGCAAATTCGCATGGGACATAATGCACAAATTTCACAGAAATACGTTTCAATTCGCCGTGGGAGTCTCCCGGTGGACCGCGAAATGGGCCTTTGACTAAAAGAAGAACCGGGAAATCCAATCATTATCATCGCAAAAAGGCATCTGTTCTCCATGTAAGGGGCGGCCGATCATTATCCTCGTGCCAGCGTAGGACTATAAACAAAGCTGTGCACGATAGTTCTCCAGCGAGACAGGGTGTTGATGCCGGCCCTACAAGCCAGCCGTAAAAAATAAAAGTTATGGAAGCACACTATGTAAATACGGCCCGTAAATACCAGAGCAATCAGCATAGGCCCAGGCAACAAAAATGGACTAACGATAGAAAACTCGGAATATGTAACTGTAAACCCCTCAATTTCTCGGGAAGTACCAGCATTCCTTTCGACTTACTGAGGGTCTGCAGGTTTGACATTGTGGCGCTGCAGGAGGTTTGCTGGAAAGAATCAAAAATACATACGCATAGGGATAGTTATAACATCTACCAGAGCTACGGCAATACTTTTATCGTGATGGGCGAGATGCAAAAGTGCATGAAATCAAAGGTCGTTTCTTCAATGTCAGCATAATCACAGCTCTTATCTAGGAAGTGGTGATGACGACAAGGACGCTTGAACGGGAATACAACAGCTGCCCATACCAGCTTACGAACGAAATCGGTCTCAGACTCATCGATTTTGCCGCCTCCAAGAACATGACCATACGTAGTATCTACTTTCAGCATAGCCTCCCATATCGGCACACCTGAAGATCACCACAACAGACCGAATCACAAATCTACCACGTTTTGATTGATGGAAGACACTTCTCGGATATTCTCGGATATTATCAGGACCTGTCGCGGTGCCAAAATCGACTCATAACTCTATTTGGTAATGATCAAAGTTCGCCAAAGACTTTCCGTTGTGAACAACATTCGATACCGGCGCCCACCACGGTAGAATCTGGAGCGACTGATGCTACCCGAAGTCGCAACTAATTACGCGCAAAGCCTTGAAGCATCGTTGCCGGAAGAGG
This sequence comes from Aedes japonicus, assembly GCA_034211315.2. Classification (NCBI taxonomy): domain Eukaryota; kingdom Metazoa; phylum Arthropoda; class Insecta; order Diptera; family Culicidae; genus Aedes; species Aedes japonicus. The sequence goes on from JASCZW010008941.1 coordinate 8,283, forward strand.
CCGTCAAAGAAGCCGTCAAAGAAGCTGTCAAGATTGTAGCACGGTTTGTGGAAAGAAATTGACGGAACGATTGGTTCGAAGAATTTCTTGTCGTTGGTGCTGCAGCAGGCAACTTGTCAAAATGTGGAGCGATACAGACAGAAGCGAAGGCAGCAAACTCATCTCTTCCAGGATAAGAAGCGTCTCCTGGAGGAGATGGTGTGCGATGAAATGGAGCAGTTTCATCGTTCTCAAGATACGCGTAAATTTTACAAGAAGCGTTACGGATGTTATCAAGCAGCTTAACAATAACAAGGCAGCTGAGAAGGGTGGCATCGGAGTGGAACTTATAAAATGGGCCCGGATGAGTTGGCGGCTTGTCTGCATCGACTGATAGTCAGGATCTGGGATACAGAACAGCTACCCAAAGAGAGATTTATATGCCCAATATACAAAAAGGGTAACAAGTTAGAATGTGAGAACTATCAAGCGATCACTAGTCTTAAAGCGGCCTACAAAGTGCTGTTCCAGATTATCTTCCGTCGTATATCGTCGCTAGCAAGCCGATTTGTGGGAAGTTATCAAGCCGGTTTTGTGAACGGTCGATCGACAACTGACCAAATCCTTACATTGCGGCTGTTCCTCCAAAAGCGTCGTGAGCATCACGTCCCTACACACCACCTATTCATCGACTTCAAATTTGCGTATGATACTATTGATCGTGAAGAGCTATGGAAGATTATAGACGAGAACCTTTTTCTCGGGAGACTGACTAGAATGATCAAGGCTACGGTGGATGGTGTACAATGTTACGTGATGATATCGGGTGCGTTATCGGACTCGTTTGAAACTCGTAAAGGATTTTGACCAGGCGATGGTCTTTCCTGCCTCCTTTTCAACATTGCGCTAGAATGTGTTATGAAACATGCGAACTTTAACATGCGGGGCACGATTTTCAATAAATCCGGGCAGTTCATCTGCTTCGCTAACGACTTAGACATTGTCGGAAGAACATTCCAGGTGGCAACTGATCAGTACACCCAGCTGAAACGTGAAGCGGAAAAGGTTGTATGAAAGGTGAATGCGTCAAAGACCAAGTGTCTATTGGCTGGAGGAACCTAGTGTGATAGAGTTTGCATAGGCAGAACTGTGATAATGGACGTAGATGAGTTCCAGGTGGTGGATGAGTTTGTGTATCTCGGATCATTGGTTACGTCGGATAACAACTGCAGCAGATGAATTCGGAAACGCATTATTACTGGATTTCGTGCCTGCTATGGATTACACAAGACCTTGAGTTCTGGTAAACTTCACCCCCATACAAAGTGTACCATGTACAAAACGCTGATAAGACCGGTAGTTTTCTGCGGGCATGGACAATGCTCGAAGAGGACCTGCCAGCACTTGCTACATTGCGAACATATATCCCATGCGAGCTTGCAAACAACATCTATCTAAGTCAAAACGATTTCTTAGAGGAGTTGGAGATTTCAGCTGAGGAACTGTTGACCTATATCAAAACCTCAAGGAACATGAAGGCCCTAGGGTTCGACAACATCATGAATTTGGAGCTCGTGGGCCCCCAGTTCTACGCTCATCTGGCGTTGATCTGTAGCCAATGCTTGAGACAAAACTACTTCCCCTCGTGTTGGTAGTCAGGTTAAGCCATCCCCATTCAGAAACCTAGGAAAGGTCCTTTCTTTCCGCCTAAATATAGACCAATCAGCCTTCTCTCGGGATTATCAAAGTGGTAAGATAAAGCGATCTACCGTCGGCTTCTCACACCTGCCGACAAAGCTCAACATTTTGCTCCACGAATAATTTGGGTTTTAAGGTGTCACTGAATAAAAGATCTGTATCAACGCAGGGAAGACCCAGGTCATCTTCCCATACCTTAAATGTCCCAAACTTGTTCTGCCTGAGTATTGTCAGATTAACCTAAATGACGCAACGATGGAATGGGTTAGTGCAGATGTCTATCTTTGGCGTTTCCCTAGACAGCAAGCTGATTTTCAAGAATAAAACTCAAGATAAAACTGTCACAAACTGTAACGTTCTCTTGAAGTTAAAGGGTGTCATCCAATTGCATCACGAAAAAAAAACCATGTTCTACCCATTGAGTATTTTCTCTCGAAAATTTGGGTAGAAGTAGCTTATAGTGTTTTTGATTGTTGTATTTTAATCATTATCAGTTTTTCGAAAATTAGACAAAATGGCGCCACCGGAAAAGCACCGTCGTGAATTCATTTTGCGTAAGCACCAGAAAAATCCTAAACTCTGATATCAGAAAACAAATCAGAATCGTGCAGTCAACGGTGACTTTTGTAATTGAACGATACTACGAAACTCTGAGCATCAAACGGAAAGAGAAATGCGGTCAGAATGGATGTTCTATTAGTGATTCCCCTGGTTGGGGATATCCTTGGTCAGCCCAAAACTAAGCTGGTGGCTCCATTAGTGTTGGAACTGCATTGGCTCTGTAGCGGGTAGGATCGGATATTGGCTTGTCTTTTGATAATGTCCTTAAACGGGATTCTGTGATTTGAATTGTAATAGGATTTCCCGATCGCTGGGAATACTTGCGAACATTTGTGGTTGACATCAATAGCTTTTCACAATTATATCGCTGTAAAGCAAATGAACAGTTTTGGAAGAAGTTTACATCTGTAGATGAAATCAGTTCGTTTTTTTGCATAACTGGTTGAATTGCTTTAAATAAATTATCTAATAGATAAATCGTCTAGCTCAAACCTTTGTAGGGGTAAGTGGCGGGACCATCATCATCATCATCAAGATTACAAGCGTGTCATGAAAGCGTTTAAGAGAAATCCCAATGATTCGGTCAAGGCTGTGGCCAAAAAGTTGAATCAGTCCAAGTATTTCGTTCAGAGATCCAAGGACCGGGAGGGACTGCATACGTACAAAATGCAGAAGGCTGCAAATCGTGACGAACGGCAAAATACGGTGAGAAAGTCATCGGGCCCTGAAACTTTACACCCAGATGCTGACGAAACCTTATTGTCTTATCATGGATGATGAGACTTACGTCAAGGCAGACTTCCAGCAGCTTCCGGGGCTATTGTTCTTCACAAGTTTGATGTTCCCGAGGAAGTAAGGAAGCAGAAACTTTCAAAGTTTACCAAGAAATACATGATTTGGCAAGCGATCTGCTCATGTGGCAAACGGAGTGCGCTCCCGAATAAAAATTTACATCAGGCTGATGTCTGATTTCAATGTCTACATCAACATGAAATTCAAATGTACATCTTACGTTGAACATTAGAGATCAGATCGTTTTTGCTGTATTTAGGCAAGGTAACATGATGTTAACATCAGACATTTTCAAACAATTTTTTTCTAATCCAATGTCCCTTTAACGTCATGATTTTGACATTCAAATAAAATGTTTTTCTGATGTTTTAAGATATCAAAGCATATTGATGTTTTCAAATGTATTTGAATAAAACAGCACAGTCAAAGGATTTTTGATGTTTTCAGATGTATTAAAGGTTATGCATAAACATCTTACATATGTTTTCAAGTGTCGATTTTATCCAATAAAAGAGATGATGTATGATGCATTCAGATGTAGAAAAACGTGACGGTGTATCGATTCCGGATGTTTTCAGTTGTAGATAATAACATTAAAACCAAATAATCTGAAAGCATCAAAATCACATGTTAGGCTAAGGTAAATTTTTATTCGGGTGTTGAGTAAAGTACATAAAGTAAATATGCACCAATATCGCCAAAACATATACGATTCACACTTAATTCTAATCGCATTGGATATTTACCGATATTTTATGAGTACAAAATTTTACATCTATAAGAACATGGATTTCAACGCAACGTGTGATTGTTATGACACAAGATGTATTCTGGCTTATTATGAATACAACATTTTACTTCACAAAGACCTTTGATTCTATTGTAACGTTTCATTCTTATGTTGTAAGAAGTTTTCTAATGCTGTAGACCTGCAGTCTTTACAGTAGAATGAAGTTTATTTCTAAGGTAACGGCCAATTATAATGTCATCAGATGTGTTTAGATGTCTTAGGTATACAACATTTCACACATACATAACGTTTGATTGTCATGTAATTTTAGATTCTAGTTTTATAAGACGTGTTCTGATGTTAAATTTAACATCATCAATACGTTTGTTTTTAATGTGAAGTTTAAATATGTTGTATTCATATGTACTAGGGCGTTACTTTGAACTCTGAATACATTTAGAATACGACAACCTACATTCAAATTTAATGTTTGGAAGATGTCTGCTAATATTTTTTACATCGCCATTTCTATTCGGGCTGTTCGTGACCACCGGGACTGTAAACGGGAAGCTCTACCTCGTGGAGTGTCTACAAAGGCGTCTGTTTCCTTATAAATATGCCGAAAGCTTACTTACTTTTTATAGTCTGAAAGTTTGCTGAACTAGTTAATATTCTACAGGTTTTTTTTCCGTAGTGCAATTTGATGTGGGACACCCTTTATCTAAGCAAGAGTGTCTTCATAAGCGATTCTCGCCATTTCGAAGAATACTCTTCTCTATTTTGGCCTGAACTTGCCTCGTGTCACTACAATAGGATCGAGTTGGAGCAGTACGAGGCCAATCATGTGCTTTTTGTGAAAAAAATGAATCCTCTTAACCATGGAAGTTTGCCCAATCTTCTATATACATAAAAATGAGTTGGGGTTTCCTTTGTCACGATTTAACTCACGAGCGGAAGGACCGATCGGCGTGAAATTTTTTATGCAGGGATTATTTTGGGCCGGAGAAGGTTCTTATGATGGTTTGAGACCCCTCCCTTCACTGGAAAGTTGGGCTACCATACAAATGAAACACAAATTTCTACACAACTCGAGAACTAATCAAGCAAAAGAAACCAAATTTAGAATGTGTGAGTTTTTGAAGGCAAAAAAGGTTGTTATGGTAGCTTGAGAACCCTCCCCGTCATAAAAGGGGGGGCTCCCATACAAATAAAACACAATATTCTGCATAACTCGGGAACTAATCAAGCAAACGGAACGAAATTTAGCATGTGGTGGTTTTTTAAGACAAAAGATGTTTCTTTGTTGGTTTGAGACCCCTTCCCATCCTAATGGGGGGGGGGAGGGAGGGGAGGGCTCCGATACAAATGAAATACACTATTCTGCATGACTCGAGAACTAATCAAGCAAATGGAACCAAATTTACTATGTGGTAGTTTTTGAAGACAAAAAATTGTTTTTGTTGATTTGAGACCCCTCCCCTCTTTGAAAGGGGGGAACCTAATCAAATGAAACGCAAATCCAAACTCGAGAACTAATAAGAGAAATGGAACCAAACTTCGCATGTGGAAGTTTATGAAGGAGAGGGTGAAACAAATGGAACCCAAATTTCTGCATAACTCGAGAACTAATCAAGCAAATGAAACCAAATTTGGAATGGACGAGTTTTTTAAGGCATGGAATGTTTTTATGGTGGTTCAAAACCCCTCCTCCCTCTTAAAAGGGGGGCTCTCATACAAATGAAACACAAATTTAAACCAAACATGAGAACTATCCCTACTGCTATGCAAATTTGCATGCAGGGGTTTTTGGGTCCAGGAAAGGATCTTATGATAGTTCGACACCCCTCCCGCCTTTAGAAAAGGGGGCTCCCATGCAAATGAAAAAACTATTTTCTGCATAACTCAAGAACTAATCAAACAAATGGAACCAAATATGGCATGTGGAGGTTTTGTAGGCAAGAAATGTTTCTACGGTGGTTTGAGACCCCCCTCCTCTTTGAAAGAAGGGGCTCTCAAACAAATGATCCACGAAATTGAGCCAAACATGAGAATTATCCCAACAGGTATGACTATTTTTATGCAGGGATTTTTGGAGTCGAGAAAGGTTCTTATGATGGTTCGAGACCCCTCCCGCATCTGGAAGGGGTGCTCCCACACCAATGAAACCTCCCACACCAATGGATGTGGGGGTTTTCGGTACCAAAAAATGTTTCTATGGAGGTTTGAGATTCCTCCCCTCTCTGGAAGGGGTGGGCTCTCATGAAAATTAGACACAACTGTCAACCAAACATAAGAATCATACTTACTTTTATGAAAACTTATATGTAGGGGTTGTTGAGGCCAGAGAAGGTTCTTATGATGGTTCGAAGCTCCTTCCCCGCCTGGAAGGGGAAGACTTCCATACAAATGAAACAAAAATTTCTGCAAAGCTTGAGTTCTTGGAATTGGAATTCATCAAATGGAACCAACTTTGGCATGTGGGGTTTTTTGGGCAGGTTTTTTTTCTTAGGTGGTTCAAGACGCCGTCCCTCTGGAGAGGGTAAAGGAGGGCTCTAAAACCAATGAAATAGACATTTGAACCAAACATGATTATTATCCATGCAACTGATAAACAAAATGTGTATTTTTCGGGTAAGAAGTATATTCTGATAGAAGTTTGAACCCCTTTTTAGTCAAGAATTGCAAGAGAAAATTACGTACAAACTGATAGGATACGGCTTCGTTTGTCTTTGAAGTGCTTCTACGCAGAAAGCAAAACCGGTAAAAACTACCGGTCCAAGGGTTAAATTAATAACACAAACCCTATTTTTTTGCATAAATAACACACACACACAAACAAAAATATTTTAAACAGATTCATTCAGAACAAAAACCATAGACGCGACAATTATATTAATTTTTCATTCATTTAGTCGCATGCGTTGCAAGGCTCGCACCGGGTTCAGCTAGTTGAAAAAAATTGTGGGTTATCATCACTAATCAAAAATGAAGGAAGTAGCTTATTAAAGGGTGTCCACAGTTAAATTGCATCACTTTAAACTCGTCCTCAAAAACAAGTCTCTCGACAGATTGTCATGAAATATTCAGGGAATAAAATGCAATGTATAATCTTGATTTAGGTATTTTTATTTCACTGTATTTCTTTACCATACTCAAAAACCCGAACTTTCTTCTTAATATCACGCATAAGATTTTGTACAAAGCTAGAACCGACATTTTTTTCCGCTTTCAACCAAGACTTCAACATTTCCTGTTCTATAGTGACAACTTAAGGATGCTTACGAAGTTCCTGCTTCATTATAGCCCAATATTTTTCAATTGGCCGCAACTCGGGAGAGTTTGGTGAATTAAGATCCTTCGGCACGAAATTGACACCATCCGTCTTGTACCACTCCAGGACATCCTTGGAGTAGTGACAAGAGGCTAGGTCCGGCAAAAAATGTAGGAACGTTGTGTGTTTTGAGAAACGGAAGCAGTCGTTTTTTCAAGCATTGATCATTCACAGTTGAAGTTTTCACGAAAGGCTTGCTCCTTTTACCACACGAACAAATCCCCTGCCTAATCATGAATTTCTTGGGGAACTTTGACGGTTGCTGTTTCCTGAGAGACTCTGGAACATCGAACTTGTCTTCCGCAGTCACATACTGTTTTCCGGAAATTTGTTTAAAGTCCGCTTTTACATGTGTTTCATCGTCCATAATGCAGCAGTGTGGTTTCGTCAACATTTGCTCGTCAACTGCTTACGCGCACGTGTTTCAGCGGTCCTATACTGTTTTTCATTGCGGTTTGGAGCTTTCTGAACTTTAAATGAACGAAGCCCGGCTCGTTTCTAGGCTTTCTGCACGAAACTTTTGGCCAAACGCAGCTTTTTCGTGACATCCCGAGCGAAACAGTTGGGTTTGCGTTGAAGGGCAGCAACCACTCGCTTGTGATCCTTCACACAGTACGGAACACTTTTTCTACCACTCACCTTCTTCCGATCGACAGTTAAACGTTCCCCGAAACGTTTTATGACATGAGATACTGTATACTGGTGAATTTTCAACATTTTCCCGATGGCTCTATGCGAAAGAAGTGGGTTGTCGAGGTGCTTGTGTTCTCGCACACTTGCTGTTCCTTCGACTCCATTTTCGAAACTACGACACATTTCTCAATGAAACTCACGCAGTGTAAACAATACACGCTGAGGACATTTCACCCAAGATTTCGTTGAAATCAACCCAAATGGCAAAATGTTGCAGCTTATTGAAAGTGATGGAATTTAACTGTGGTCACCGTCTAGTTGATCTTCATTTTCTACAAGCTTCAACAGAATCTGCTAAGAGGCCGAATATTGGGGCATTTTTGGTTTGTGCCATTTTTCGCGGACACACCCTTTATATATTTGCAAAGAATAAAACTGACTCGATTGACGAAAGCATTAGCTCTATTTCTCTAGAATTGTAACAATGAGTTTGATATACATCTCTTTTATGGCCCAAAAGGTCCATACGTGAACAAAATGAGCGAATTACAATTTACCAAGCGAAATCATTCGAATCTCAAATCACTAATGAAAACACGGAAGACCCTTCGCTGAGCTAGCCATTATTTATCGTTAGACTTGTTACATTTTACTGCTCAATGCTATAAAACGACGATAACGAGAACGTGGAATCAGAACTCCGTGATGATTGAATATGAACAAAATGAGATCCAAACAGTTCATCACCATTTTAATCAAACTCCAACAAGCTATTAAACACCAGGCGCACATAACGGTTTTCTTAATTTAATTTAATAACAATCATATCATTTAATTGATTTCAACATTTTTATTCCCATTCTTCTGGACTGTAGTTTTATAGGGGTTCATCACAACGACGACGACGAAAAAAAAAACTCTCCTCCGGGTATTCCTAGGTTGGCTTCATACAGCCCTCGTTATGCGCCGCGCCGATGCTGATATGAACTTAATTGGACAACGACGTCTATAAAACAGGAATAAAGCATTCATCACCTGTCTCTCAGCAGGGCTACTACCGACGTCGTTACCATCGTAAACCTATTCTCAATGTGTTTATATGGAAGATGACCTGTTTGAGATTTCCAGTGCTTTATTTTCGTTTCGTTACGGTGGGTTTTTTTCGAGTTAAGTAGATGGCGTCGTTTCAATGTAGAAATACTCCAAAATACATGAGAAAGCTGCCACTGTTACAGTTTTGCTATGTACATCAGATTGCTATTTCCAGTTCTGCTGTGATGACAATGGGAATCATTAAATATGTTTCCAAATATGATTAAAAGGAACCATTATCGAAGGGGAATAATGCCCCACGAATTGCCCCCACACGGATTCTAATAAATAAATTAGGATATGCCATGGCTCTGCTCGTATCGCGCGTGGATCGACATGTTTCGCCTCCAACTGGGTCCCACCAGTGGCTTCTGCCGTTCGACAGAAATATCATACGGCACCCAATTGTGGTGATTCCACGATTTGCAGCGACGACAACGATGGCTGTTGTAACAAGAAAACTGAAAGTAATTCAATTGTTTCCAACAATTTGAAACAAAAAGCTATTAACGATATGGACCTCTGCAGAAAGAGGCGCATTGTAACAACAATAATCCGATCTTCTCGCGCCCCATCTGGGCCCGTGGTATGTTTGCGATCAACTTGTATTTATGCGGTTTGCCCAGCGTTGTTGATTTTGCAGGGACATCCCATGGCGCGTGGAATGGGGAAGATTTGTGCGCTTCTCAATGTTGGAACACTCCAGGATGACCTCCTTACCGCAGTTTGTATTGTGGGATACTGATCAGGGCACTGCCCACACCTAGTGACAAAAATACTACTGCGGGGGAATGTGCCTTCCTCCAAGTCCTGTTGGCCACCAGGGATGAAGACCGCAGAACGAAGAACTATGGCAAATTTAGGCAGTTTGACGACGATCGGAACCAATTTTCAGTCAGTCTGTGAGAGTACTTCCCGAGTAGATGGTTCTTCCCGTGGTTACTTCAACCCTGCACTAACCAATTGATCCTCACTTAGAGCGAGGGAACTCCAAGAGAGCAACATTTGTGTTTGACCATTGCCATTTCCATGAGGATTCGATTTGGTCAACCAACGAAGGGCGAATTTCATGCCAACTCATCCAAAGGTTGGCAGCACCCTCTCAGAATCCAATGAAACTTTGTGGGTGTGTAGATTTTGTCTTTTCTAGTGACTTTGCATACTTTGTGTTTTCAAAATTTATGCAGACTATCATATCAAAAGGGCTTAAGCTTTTTGTTCGATTTTTTTTAAATCAACATAACTCAAAAAGGTCAAGACTTACAAAAAAAAGTGATGTATGGGTGGCTTTTAGAAAATATATAAAAATTGTAAAATCGATTCTGACACGCTAAAATTTAAAAAAATTTAAAGTCAAGTTGTAAAAATATGACTATCTTAGAATTGGACGATTTTTTTCTCAATAAAGGATCCATAGTTATTCTAAATGTTTACCATACATTGCGGGATAGGCACTTTTAAGGATAATTTTTATTTCTAACGACAACTTTTCATGTCTTATTTTTACTGTGTACCGCGCCAACTCGTCTTTTGATTTGGTCCTAGCTATAGCTCACAGACGCCAATTAAATTTAATCATAATGATAATTGGAATTTTTTAAGGGTCTTTGAATGTTTTAAAAATCAATTCTACTATTTGGAAAGGGCTTATTTTTAAATTATTATATTTTTTTTAAAACTTCAGTGATAATACAATAATATCAGGTGGTTGATCCTGTTTATTACCAAAAACTTTAAACACCATGTAATGATTAGCTCTGGCAATTTTTATTATTTCCTGCCTTAAATAACCGTTGTGTTACCTGTGGTACAGTACATTTTATCACTATAGTGATCTTAAGTATAGATTTGAATGAAATGCATTATTCTTACCCACATAAATTACTATTCACACCTTCTTTAGGTGTCGGGGTGAATATGACCCGGAATGGACTTTAAAAATGCTATAACTTTTTTAAATAGGCATCTAGCCGTTTCAATTTTCTTGACTGTTACTATATCATAGAAAGTCACGTTTCTGCATCGAACCCAGATTTTTCTGAAGGGCTGTAAAAAAAGTTACGAATAAGGTGTTTCGGGTCATATTGACCCGGATTTCAAATTCACATTGCGGAAAATTTGTATGACCAAATTTGAAGTCAAAATGCATAGTGAGCTCCCAATACTCATTTTCTGGTAAGTATTGCCCTTTTTAATCAGGTTGGCCACAAGGAATCTTTGCCGGAAGAGGGCATGTTTTGTCACGATGCGTGACGGGGCGATAGATACAAATTTTCATCGGAACATGATTTTTTGACGGCTTAAACTTCATGATTATTCATGAATAGCCAATGACCATATTGACCATTCCGGGAGAATCCGAATGCCCCGGGGGAACCCTTCAGGAGGAGACAAATGCGGATTTTCGCCGAAACATGCCTTTCGACGGCTCAAACTTCATGATTTTTTATAAGTAGTCTAAACCTAGTCTAAAAATGGCCCAATGACTATATTGGCCTTACCAGGACAATCCGGATGCACAAATTCAGATTTTCGTCGAAACATGCCTTTCGACGGCTCAAACTTCATGAGTTTTGTTGAATAATCCACTTTTAGCCTAGTAAAGACCCAAACAACCCGTATGCCCCGGAAGAAATTTTCAGGCGGAGACAAAAACGGATTTTCGTCGAAACATGAGAAGTCTTTTGCTAGTATTGAAATGGACCAATGACCGTATTGGCCCTTCCGGAACAATCCGGATGCCCAAAAAGAACCGTTTAGGAGGGGATAAAAACGGATTTCTGTCGAAACATGCCTTTCGACGGCTCCAACTTCATGATTTTTCATATATAGTCTACTTCCAGCCTTGAAATTAATAAATTACCATATTGGCTATTTCGGAGCAATCCGGATGCCTTGAAGGAACCCTTTAGGAAGGGACAAATAGTAAGTTTTTCCAAAACATGACTTTCGGTTGCTCAAACTTCATGATTTGTCATTAGAAGTCTACTTCTAGCCTTGAAATGCACCAATGACCATATTGGCCGTTCATGGGCAAGCATTTGTACCGAATGATATTTATATTATCATTGCATGGCTTCAATCAGGGATTACTCATACAGGATTCAATCGAACATGACCGAAGAGACCGATCATACTTGAACACAAAGAGTCTGATTTGACTGTAATTATTCTTATCAGTAGGGAAAGTGATATTTGGGGTGCCACTAATGTGGATTCTCGATAAGTTTTATACTTGAAATTATTGTTCTCGAGTCCAAACATAAATGACTTGAAATTTCAGATGTGTTCATGAGCCATAACGGATCAAAGAAAAATTGGCACATTCAGCCTCAATTTACACTACATTTTTATCCCACGATATTTTTGACAAACTTACTTTTATTCCTCCCATTTTCCATTTGCCAAATAACGTTTCAATTATGGTTCATTAACTGAAGATCGAAGAGATCAAAACAAAAGATGATCTCTCCTAATGTTTAGGGTCATATGATCGATTTAACAAATCGAAAATCGACATCATAAGGATAGACCATTTAAAGATCGCCCAATCCTCCTAGTTTATATGTAAACAAAAGCAACTGTAGTGGCATTTAGCTTCATTGGCTTCTGATCAAGTCTTGAAATTAGAAAATCTAAATGAAACCTAATTCACGCTTCTCCAACAATGTTTTTGGTGTAAACCTAAGATAGAATGAAATGTTCAACATTGTCTACCATGAATTACCGTTTACTTTGTCGAAACTCAGGATACATAACCTCCAAACAGGTTGCCAATAGGGATTTATTCTAAGAATTATCACCCTTGGGCATTACATCCAGTCGGGAAATGACTTCCGGCGCTGGTGTTGTTTACAAAAAAAGATCGTAAACCATAAACCATAAGTGAATCAACCATGCTTGAGCTCATTTTTCATAAAAATTGGCGCAGCGGATGTCATTGCGCACAAAAAAAGTCCAAGGAGCGAGGAAGAAGACCATGGTTATGGCCATTGGTAAAACTTATTTGTTTTGGTTATTCTAGCAATTGTTGCTGTTTCTTCTGGCCTGAATTTGTTTCTTCAATGATACCTTAAACATTTAAATATCAGTATAGTTAATCCAGTGGCAAAACATCAAGCATAATATAATCCAAGATGAACATAAGGGAGATGTAACAGCTATAATAGAAATAACTGCAGTGGGGAAAGGAGTTCATATCTCAACCAACATTAGAATAGGTGCTCTCAAGATTTGTAAACAAACGTTTCTGAGCTTTTCTCCTTGTCTGCAACACACCACGCAAACCAATCCCATCATCAAGTAGGGGTCGCTTACATTATGAAGCTGTAGGGTTGCGTGTGTAGCCTACGACTTAAAGGTGTTTGTTTACAAATTTTGATGAGAGGCCCTGCTCTATTGTTGGTCAAGAAATAAATTCCTCTCCCCACTATAGCAATTTGTGTTATAGCTATAACATGTTTCTCATGTTCATATTGGGCCAAATTATGCTTGAAGTGTTACCACTGGATTAATTAAGCTGATATTTATGTGTTCTAAATTATGAATAAAGAGCGCTTAAATGGACCATTACACTGATAGGCAAAATAAAGTGCCCACCTCATCGTTTTTTTCAATTTCTCTCATTTACTTGGTTCAAATTAAAGAAACACACTGTATTTTTTTTATTATCTTATTTTTTATATTCTTTTTAAGTTTCACTTATGGAAAACTGAAAAAAAGAGTTTTACTTAAAGAAAAAAAAATCAATTTTTGTTGAAAAAAAACAGTGACAAAATAAAGTGCCCACTTCATTTGAGGCTACAGAAAACATAAATTAAAAGTAAAATAAAAGCATTTCAATAATTGATGTGTCCTCCTTTGGCCTTCAGGACCTTCTGCAGGCGCTTCGACATGCTCTCGACCAGGTTCTTTAGGTGCTGTGGATCTAGCTCTTCTCAGGCGCGCTCCAGGAGCTTCAAAATAGTTATTTTTATTGGTAACACTAGTTTTGTCAACCCTGGAATCGAGAATCGCCCACAAATTCTCGATGGGATTGAGGTTCAGGCTTTGTGGAGGCCATTCCAGCGGTTTGATCCGACAAGACCGGAAGAAAGACTTGGTCTTCTTGGCAGTATGCTTCGCGTCGTTGTCCTGCTGGAATACGAACTTCTCTTCAAGGCCCGTCTGGATCAGCGAAACCTCCAGATTTTCTCGCAGGATGTTGATGTAAGAATCTGCCGTCATTATCCCGTCGATTTTCCCAATGCTTCCCACTCCATCCCACGAAAAACACCCCCAGACCATCACATTTCCTCCTCCATGCTTCATCGTGCCTTGGATGTGGTGCGCCTGAAGCTCCTCTCCCGATCTGCACCAAACACGAACCCGCCGCTTTCGGTTAAACAGCTCGAATTTTGATTCGTCCGTCCAGAGAACCGTTTTCCAGAACTCTAGGGGCTTATCAGCATGCTCCTTAGCAAACTTAAGCCGTTTGGCTTTGTTTGCCTTGCTGATAAATGGGCGCTTCCGGGCAAGTTTGCTATTCAACCCCTGTGCTACGAGACGCGACGAACAGTTTGACCGGAAACTGATAACTGAAGGGTGTCTCGCGGACAGTTACCTTCGGGTTCTTCTTGACTTCGCAGCATGATCTTGGTGTCCGTTCTCGCATCCGTTTTCCGCTTCCTGCCTCTGCCAGAGGCGATCCACCACTGATCCAAACGTTTTAAGCTTCAGAAGAATTTTGCCAACCGCTGCCTTACTGATACTGTACTTTTTAGCCCGGTGCGATTTGAATCGCTCCTAAAGAATAAATAAGAATATCCGAACCAGCAGTTATGACTTACTTTTATTTAAACGTACACATTTGGCTCTGTTTCACTGATGTAAATGAAAATTGAATGTTTTTGACTCTTTTCAAATGTCTGTCTAGATGATTATTGTTGGTTTCTGCAACGATGTTCAAAACATTCAATTCTTTAAGAATGCTAAATTTTATTGGATTCTATAGGGGTGTTGAAGACCATCACTAGACTGGTGATACACGTTAAAAATAGGACAAGGTCAAATTATTATCAGAAAAACTTTTTTCCTTAAAAATGCCCCTCTGGCAATGTATGGCGGTCTATTAAACAATTATATTCTAAGATAGTATTTTTTTTTGCAAATTGACTTTTATTTGATTTATTTAGGTATATATATTTTAGTGGAATGATTTGTCTTGGATGACTGCAATAATCATCTCTGTTTTACAGCTTTTGCAGGACATAAGAGACGTATGCATAACTAAGTTTTTATTTCCAGAAAATCAGTGGATGTTATAAATATGTTATGTACTCATACATTATATTCAATGACTATTATTGTGAATAAAAGAACTAATCAATCTAAATCTCTAGGATCAATTATACAAAAGATGAGACGCTGTAGTCTGTCGATGAGAGGGTGGCCAGATTTTTTTACAGATTTTATACTATTAGCGTTAATTTAATTATTTTATATCATGAGAGGATAGTATGATGTTGCAGGTAAAGCCATTTCATTAATAAGCACCTTGATACCAATGTGAATCAATACAAAGAAGCGGAGTGGTATATTGGAATGTAAGTCATTATTTTCTTTATATGCAAAATTATTACAGATTATCAAAAGATGTTGTGGGCTTTGTAAAGTAGTATCGAATTATTTTTCTTTTTTTTTGTTTTCTGCATTTCTGCATTGCTTAAATTTTTGGATTCATGCTGGATACGTGGGGGGAGTTTTTATTATAATTCTATACTATATGGTCCCATCACTATGAATTACTATAAACCATTTTATTAGACATTGTATAATAACATTTTTATAAATATCACTACCATTGTTTCCATTACTCAAGTTTTCAGGATTTATAGGTTATATACACTTGAATTGATGTTTTCATTTCATAGATTCTATATACTATTATTATGTCTTAAATGTCTAGTTAACCTTTTAAACTCGTGCTTATCCCTCTGATGAATACAATAAACTGTAACTGGAGCTGCTGTTGACATGTGCATTTATAACTAAGTGTATTTTTTTCATTTTCCTCTATGCAGATGGACACTTAACAAAATCGGTGCTGATCTGACCCATGAGACCTCAACTGGATTGCCACCAGACATTCGTACTCATTAGGTCTTTGTTGTTTTGTTGTTGTTTTATTACATCTCTTCACAGAGCTTAATAAATAAAGCCACAAATCTTGACAATCTTTACAGCTAGCATTTTGATATCAACCACTAAAAAGAATAAGTGGGATGGTATTTTGTTTATAGATTTTGAGAGGTAGCGCATAATAACAGAAAACCGGCAGAAAGGATCTACAGCGTTCAATCTGAAATCATCATTTAAGAATTGTCGATATTCAAGGAGTACAATATCGACGACATTATTCAGTTCAATCTACCCATTTTAACGCATCAAATTACACACAATTGATTTATATTACTTCCTTATATTTTCTATACATGATATATATATTGCATGAACCTATTATATTTCATTGATTTAAAACATTCAACTACTGGGAGGGAGGGTGCATCAGGGCATCATTGAAGTTGCAATTGGACAATGGAGTGGATGGCCAACCGGAGTCAAGCAGAAGATGTGTCTATCATTTATGATTGGTACATTCCACTTCAACAATTGTAATGAATTTGACGCGCGCTTTCTCAAACAAACCATCTAGTGGAAAGCTTGACAGAATTGCGTATTTTGTTATTCGTTTTATTGAATCATACTGCTGGAAGGAGATTCTCTTATTCCCGCAGGTTTCACGTAAGTGTCTCTGGTTACGGGCCTGCCCAACCCTTTTGGCCCTTCATACAGCAGTTTGTTGAAATTAGAATGGTAACAAAGTCATGATCTTTCTGTCATGTGGAACCGCATGCAGGCAAGGCCCACGCTAGGATGGTGGCTTCTTACATACATACATACTTTTTATTTGATTTATTTTTATGTAAGAATCGATTTCACAATTTTCGCAAATTCATTAAAGCCTATTTTCTAAAAAATCACTTAAACATCACTTTTTTAACTAGAAATTAGAAGAAAAATTAGCATCCTCCATTTAATTCCAACTACCTTTGCTTATCTTCGACAGATACGCGTATTTCGTCTACAATGTGCAGAGATTCTTCTTCAGCGTCTCGTACTAATAACTCGACTTTTTTGTTAGTCCTGTCTTCTCTGCGTTATGCTGATTTAAAATAAAAATCGATCAAAAAACTTAAGCCATTTTCAAATGGTAGTATAGATAAATTTGGAATAAAAAACAAAGTATGCAAAGTCGCCGGAAGAGACATATATAGTCTATACACCCACAAAGTTTCATTTGATTCTGAGAGGTGCTGCCAACCACGAAGACGAGTTGGCGTGAAATTCGTCGAAGGCGAAGACTAGGAGAGAAGAAAGCAAAAAGGTCATAACTTTTTTTTGCATTCTTCCTCTCTTAGTAACAATCGGAAACGGAGGGAGAAAAATCCTCCATAACTCTACCTCACAACATATCTGCCAGCGCATTATTGGCGCAGGTGATCATTTTATTGTTCCCATTTATTTCGTTCGAGTCCCTATGGCGCGCTTGTTTTGTTAATGTAACTACACTTTTGCGCGGCTTAGCCATGCATATTACAAGTGAGATTCAGTTGGACCACGACGAGATCCCCTGGAGCATTTCTGCGCAGTGCACATTGAGGGTCTGCTTCAAAATGTGTGTATGAAATGAATGTACGTTTGCTTATCGGGTGTTTCCGGTTACAGTTGGATCGAGGGGCTCTCATTATTTTTGCATTGTTCATTCTCAATCCCATACCCGCGCGACTGGACGATTTAGTTTGGCATTATGAGCAATGATACTAACCATAAATCGCAATGAACTTTCTCGATACTTCGATTTCTTCCCCGAGATAAGCTTGTTCAACTCTCGGCATAAAACCTGTCCTCCTCAGTCGCAGACACCTGGTCGAAGAACTGGAAAATTTATTACATAAACAGATTCACGATAGCACGTCCTAAAATGCACTCGGTTGCCCAGAATCCACATAAAATTCTCTCGACGACATCTTAATTTACACCGCGTGCAAGAATTCCATCAGATAATCCTTCACGGCTTTTGAAGAACCGGTGCGAAGAACCGCCATCGTCAGAGTCAACCCCTCCGTCTGCTTGTGGTTGCAGCATTCCGCGAAGGCTTGCAATTCTCACCCGAACTTGCTGGGCCAGATTATTTCCCGAACCGTGTTCCGAAACTGAAGGCATCTGACAACTGCCTGCGTCGGAATCGGCTTCAAGGAAGCGCATCTCCTATTTTCGGCATTTTTCGCACGTTTTGAGGAAGACATTAACCGGTGTCCCTCCTTGCGTGTCGCTTAATGGTTCCGAAATGACCATACAGTGCATGTACCTACCTTTACCTATCGGTTTCGCACATCAAAGTCGCAAATGAGTGCCGCCCATTGCAACTCCGTCTTTGGCGGTGGCGGCGCGAAGCATTCGTCAATAGTCGCAGTTTAATTAGTTTTGTTCTCACGAAACTACACCCTGGGACGGCGTTTTTCTTCTTCATCATCTAGCTGATGACAAGTGTCACGTATTTTGTGGGTGCACTTCTCTGGTCCTCGAACCATGATCGGGTGCATCGTGCTGTCATTGTGG